>CAUYTI010099644.1:0-10433 GCA_963575145.1 Galago senegalensis | reverse complement strand
GCCAAACAACAATGACGGCTGCAACCAAAAAATAGCCGGGCGTTGTGGCGGGCACCTGTGGTCCCAGCTACTTGGGAGGTGGAGGCAAGAGACTCGCTTGAGCCCAGGAGTTGGAGGTTGCTGTGAGCTGTAATGCCATGGCACTGTACCCAGGGGAACGGCTTGAGGCTCTGTCTCAAAAAAAAAAAAAAAATACTCAATGAATATTACATAAAACTCTAGTCTCAGAAATATGAAAATCTGAAGAAAATTGACCAATATTTGGAATAGCGCCATCTTCCTAGACTTACCCAGGAAGAAGTGGAAATGTTGAACAGGCCTATATCTAGTTCTGAAATAGAATCAACTATACAAAATCTTCCCAAAAAGAAAAGCCTGGGACGAGATGGTTTCACATCAGAATTTTACCAAACTTTTAGAGGAACGAGTAACCATATTACTGAACCTTCTCCAAAATATATAAAAAGAAGTAATCCTTCCCAACACATTCTATGAAGCAAACATAACCCTCATCTCCAAACCAGGAAGAGACCCAACAAGAAAATAAAACTCCATCCATGTAAACATGAAGGAGGTAAAGTCTCCAACATGGACGGAGCTGGAAAATGTTCTTCTTAGCAAAGTATCTCAAGAATGGAAGAAAAAGTATCCAATGTACACAGCCCTATTATGAAACTAATTTATAGCTTTCATATGAAAGCTGTAACCTAATTATAGCCAAAGAATATGGGGAGGGGGAGAAGGAGGGGAGGGGATGGATGGATGGAGGGAGGGTGATTGGAGGGATCACTTCTATGGTTTATCTTATAAGGGTACATGTGAATCTTTCTAAAAGTACAATATAAACATCTTAACATAATAACTAAGAAAATGACATAAAGGCAATGTTAACCAGTTTGATGAAAATATTTCAAATTGTATATGAAAACACCACACTGTACCCCATGATTGCATTAATGTACACAGCTATCATTTAATAAAAAAAAAGTAAGTGAAAAAATAAAAATAAAAAGAGTGCACATTGCACAGTGAAAGTGGCCTCCAGAGTGTCAGCATAGCTTTGTCGGCTTCCTGGTCCCCGAGTCCCTGGGGGGTGATGCAGTGGGCCCAGCCCTGAGCTATGCGTGAAGTGGGTTGGTTCTGTAGTGGGGGACCCAAGCCAGGGGCAGCGCTTGGCGAGCAAGTACCAAAGAGTGCCTTCGGCTGCAGCTGCATAGTAGCTGCTGGTCATGCTGTGCTCACCCTGACCAGTGTAGGGGCCACAGAGACCACTCAGTACCTGGGGACTGCTCACTGTGCAATCCGGCACACTCATCAAGACTGCAGGGATGCTGGGTCCACGACAACTGGCCTTTCCAACAGGCATGTGTTGTCAGTTCTCCCCGACTTTCTAGCTCTGAAATTCTCCTAAGGATGATTATGGCTTCTCAGCCTCATTTCCCAGGGGCTGTTAGTGAGCAGAGGTTCCTGTGACTACCTGAGCTAACAGGTGCAGCCCCTCCTGGCCACCAGCCCACACACTGGGAATAAACCGCATGGCTGAGGCCGGACTTTCCTCTCTGATCTGGGGTCTCATCCGTGTTCTCTGAGTTCTGCCACTGCTGCTGCTATAAATCCTGCAATGTGCCTGTGCCAGCCGAGGTTCCCCTGAGCCTGTTAATGCCATAGCCACCTCGCCTTAGGAGAGCAAACCCGTGGCCCTCTGCCATTGCAGCCCGGCACCTGCCCGCAGTGGGCAGCGCTGCTTTACTCATACTCAGTTGGACTTTCTGGTGCTTCTCCGCTCACAGATCCCCTCCTTGGGGCCCTCCATCTATGTCCCCTTCTGAGACAGGACATCCCCTTGTCAGTTCACCCTGCCTGCCAGTCATTTCTAATGACCAATTTCTTCTTCCTGGTGGCACCAAATTCACGTGAAATGTACTGCTCTGCTGGTTCATTGTCACTTTCCCTCAGAGACTCAGGCCGTGAGGGCAGAGACTGTGCCCCTCCTCAACATTGGATGAAGTTGACCTTGACCTGAGGGAGGGCTCACTGGCCATGCCATCAATGTTTACAGATGCAGTCAGTCCTGCTGGTGTGTGCTGGGTGATGTGGCTCTGCAGTGTGGACTTCTGCCTGTGGACTTAGCTACTGCCTTAGCCCAGTGACTGTCTGGTGGCACATGCATCCTGCAATGGTCACCTCAGTCCTGCATTCGCAGTGACTCTGCAGCAGGTGGACCTGGTGCTGGGATGTGGCATGGGGAAGACAGACATCTGTGTCCTCCTGCAGCTTGCGGTGTGGAGAGAATAAATACTGCAGGGCTAACTAGAAAAACCATTATTTGCACCTCCTTATTTTCTTCCATTTGGACCCTTACCCCGGCATCTGGAAGGTTCTTAGCAAGTTGCCTCTGCAGCACCTTCCTGGGCCTGCCTGATCTAGGTAGAACTGGATTCCACAGACTTTTGATTCCACACCTGCCACCCATCAAAGCAGACAGACCTAGTCCCCCATGCACAGAATGTGGGGCTCCCGGACACGTTCCAAGATGCTGCTGGCTGGTCATGGCTTGATTCTTCATTCTTGCTAGATAACATTTGTATCCTCAGCATGTGGAATGGACACTGAAATAGAAATTAGAAAATCAAAATTCTACTCCTGAATCTCTCTACTAATTGTTGGCTTTGAACAAGTAGCTTATCCTTTCTGAGCCTCAGTTTTCTTGTCTGAAAAGTGGAGACACTAACATCTTCCTTAAATACTTTTTCTACTCTAGAAAATAAGAGTGTTCATTTGAAATCACTTTGTCAATGTGACTGTTTAACGCCCAGAGAGCAAATGGCACAGATTTCTAATCTTCCGGCAGATGGATGGCCATGCTTTGGGTTTGTCTGTCTTGCCACCTGTTACAAGTGTGTGGTTTGGGGGAAACTCCCATTTAGAATCCTGGCTTATTCACATGGTGAGATTCCTAATCTTGTCAAGCTTAGGTTTTTCTCATTGGTGGAATAGAGATAACAATTCAGCATAGATTCACAGTGAAGGCAAAGAATAACAAAGCTCCCAGCACTGCCCATGATGCACAGAACCCTCTGGAAAAGGTTAGCTCTGCCAATGTATCAGGCCTTTCCCTTACCACAGGGAAAGTGATAGTTTTGTTAAAGATTCCACAGCTTCCTGCCTAGGCTTTTGCTAAAGTGTCATCTGTCACTTTCTACCTGGAGGTGGCCCAAGGCAGGTGGGAATGAGACCAGAGCAAATGGCACAGGGGATAGCGTGTCCAGTCATCCCTGGATCTCTGGCACTCACTCATTTCCTAACCTGACCCTGATCTCGCAGATAATTCTGCACGAGTGGGACAGTGAACTGTTGCACTGGTAAACAGATGACTGACTAGTGAAAGGCGTTTCCAGTAAAGCATTCTGAATACTGTATTTATGGACTCAAGTTGTTGCTAGGATATTTATAGACTGGATGCAAATGTAAAACATATGGTGTGCTCTTCCAGAAATACTCTTCCAATTAGGCTGCGCCCGTGCTCAGCCATGCTGCTCTTTCCTCTGAAGATGCTCTTCAGCACATTTGTGGGGAGTGTGGTTCCAAGTTGCGCAAATGGAGTGAGTGCACATCTCTCAGGGCACCATCTTTGGGCAAAGGCTGATTCCCTTAGACTGAAATCACCCTGCCCCATCTCCACAGCCCATTGGGGTGCTCTGTGGGGAAATTTGTAGGTGGTTTTTTCCTTCTCTTCCTATTGCTTGACATGTGGAGATCACTGTGGGGGATGTGGCAAGAAATGTGAAGAACAGATTTAAGAATAATCTGGAAGAAGGCCCCTTGTATTTCTTTCTTTAAGTTTGTTTGTGCAGGTCTGGGAGCTGCAGATACCAGAATGTGCTCTGCGCCCTGCTAGCTACCAGAGCAACTGGGAAAATGCATTCCTTGTTTACAGCATCCCCTGTGGGAGCAGGTGTCCAGAAGCAGTGCCCCACAGAAGGCACATCGTGCATGGGACTGACTGTCTCCACAAACATGGTACATTTGGCCTGGGGTTGGTGCAATGTGCCATGAGCACTACCCAAGGGAACTCTACACAGGGCAGGTGGGGATGACAATGCCAACCATGCTGCCTCATCTAGAGGACAATAATAGTGTGCACCCCTTTTGCTGAACATTTCTTCAGACTAGCTGATTTTCTTGGGTATTAAGAATATACATGAATTTTCATTTTTAAAGTACTCAGGGTTT
Organism: Galago senegalensis; assembly: GCA_963575145.1. Lineage (NCBI taxonomy): Eukaryota > Metazoa > Chordata > Mammalia > Primates > Galagidae > Galago > Galago senegalensis. The sequence goes on along the minus strand of CAUYTI010099644.1, from coordinate 6,200 downwards.
TAGAGAAATGAAGGAATGCAAATTATTACAAGCTGTTTGGAAAGTAAGTTGTGTCAAACTTTGAGAAATAGCTCACATTTTTAGCATTATTATTACCACTTCTAGCCATCTTCCCACATAATAACCTAAATATGAACATGGATTCATGCCAAGGGTATTATGAGGACGTGTGTGTGTGTGTGTGTGTGTGTGTGTGTGTAAGAAAAGACAATAAAGACATACTTACCATCAGGGAAATAATTTAGTAAACTATTATATGCATAGCCATTAAAAGACTATTATGTGGTAGTTAAAATAAGATTCATTTGAGATTACATACAAGTTGATCTTTGTGACTATTTTTTGAAAGCACAATGTAAAATTTTATAGATGGTAAGAGTACAACTACAAAAAAACTTAAAGAAATCTATGACTACAGCATTTCAGGTAGGAAAAGGAAATTCAGATAACCTATTAAGTGATACTTGGGCAAAATGTTCTAGCTTATACTAATAAATGGCATAAAACTTTGAAAAAGTAGTAATTATTGTTCATCTATTAAGCTGACATAGGTTAATAGGTGAAAACAACAATGAAAAAAATATGCAACATGTTGAAAACAACAATGAAAAAATATGTGATTCTGGTGAGATACGATGAGCCCAGTGATTTTGTCGACCAGAGAGGTCTGTTTTGTTTTAGGTGATCCATCAGACATAAAGTTTTCACCTTCATAGCTTAACTACTGCCTTTATACACATTATATCTGAATCATTCCAACCATGTTAAGCAAAATTTGTTCACTGACATAACTGCAAACAGAGATATTGCATTACAGTAAAAAAAAAAAAAAAAAAAAAAAAAAGAAAAGAAACACCCTACATGTGGATAGGTCAAGAATTGAACAGTTGGCCTTTGTATGGCTATCTCATTAAAAAAAAAAAAACTTACAGCTTTTATTGAGATGCAATTTATATACTGTGTAACTTGTTCACTTAGACAATTCAGTAAATTGAAATATATTCATTCACACTGTGGTGCAACCATGATCATAATCAAATTAGAACGTTTTTATTAACTCAAAGAGAAACCTCCTAGAAAATCAACAAAAAACATTAGATTTGAACAATACCATAGACCAGCGGACCCAGCAGACACATACAGAACATTCCGTTCTCAGTATACTTGGTTCCAAGGACACTTGGTTCTCTATATGATCACATGTTTGCCCACAAAACAAGTCTAAGCAAATGTAGTAAGATTGAAGTTATATCAAGTACCTTTTATGACCACAATGTTATGTAACTAAAAATCAGTAATAGGAGGAAAACCAAAAAATAAAAAAATAAAAAAATGACAAATATGTGGAAATTAAACAACATAATCTTTGAACAACCAAAGATGAAATGAAAAGAGAAATCAGAAAGTATCTTGCAATAAACAAAAATGGAAACCCAACATACCAAAACTTAGGGAATGCAGCAGAAGCAGTTCTAAGAGTGAATTTATAGTGACAAATTCCTACATTAAAAAAAATCTTTACATGTCACTTCACACCAAACTTTCTACATCAAGAAACTAGAAAAATAAGAACAAAGCTCAAAGTTAGCAGAAAGAAAAAAATAGTAAATATTAAATCAGAAGTAAAAGAAATAAAGACTAAAAGGGTAATTGAAAAGATAAAAGTTAAGTTTTGGAAAGATGAAAAAAGTGGATGAATCGGTAGCTAGACTAATCAAGAGAAAAAGAGAAAAGATTTAAATAAATATAGTTAGAAATGAAATAAGTGACATTTCAAACTGATACCAAAGAAATACATAGGATCATAAGAGACTGTTATGAACAATTATATGCCAACTAATTGAATAACCTAGAAAAGATTCCTAGAAAGGTACAGTCTACAAGATTGAATCATAAAGTTATGAAATGTCTGAACAAATGAAAAAATCCTCTCCACAAAGAAGATCCCAGGATGAGAAGGGCTCATGGGTAAATTCTATTAAACATTTAAAGAAGAATTAATGCCAATGTTTCTCACTGTCTTCCTCAGGCCTGGAGAGCCAAGAACCCTTATAAACTCAAAACTTTACAAATCAGAGGTTAAATTTCTCTTCTTAACACTTGTTCTTCTCATTTTATGAGGCCAGCACTACCTTCATACCAAAACCAGCAAAGGACACTGCAGAAAAAGAAATCATAGGACAATATCCTTGATGAGCATAGCTGCAAAAATCCTCAACAAAATCATAGCAAATCAAATTTAACAGCACATTAAAAGGATCACACAGTGCGATCAAGTGAGATTTATCCCTGAGAAGCAAAGATTATTCAACATATGCAAATCAGTAAACACCATATGCCACACTAACAGCCTGAAGAATAAAAACCATATGATCTTCTCAATAGATGCAGAAAAATCATTTGACAAAATTCAACATCTTTTCAGAATAAAAACTCAACAAATTAGCTGTTTAAGAAATGTACCTCAACATGATAAAGGTCATACATATCAAGCATCTAGCTAACATCATACTTTAACCATAGAAAGCTAAAAACCTTATTCACTAAGATTAGGAACAAGGCAAAGATGATCACTCTCACCACTTCAACATAGTACTGGAAGTCTAAGACAGACTAATTAGGAGAGAAAGAGAAATAAAAGGCAAAAGGAAAGGACAAAGCTAAATTGTTCCTGTTTGCTGATGATGTTATCTTACATATGGAAAATGATAGAGTCTTCCAAAAAATCTAGTAGAACTTATGAATAAATTCAGTGTAGTTGCAACACAGACCAGGCAGGGGTGACAATGCCAACCATGAACATACTGAAATCAGTTGCACTTTTATACGCTAGCAACAAGCTATCTGAAAAATAAGAAAACAATTCTGTTTATAATATCACCAAAAAGAATAAATATCTTGGGAATAAATTTCACTAAGGAGGTAAAAAGATTTGTGTACTCTAAGATGTTAGTGAACAAATAAGATGACACAAATAAATGGAAAGATATTCCATGTTCATGCATTGGAAGAATCAGCATTGCTAAAATTTCCATTCTTTCCAAGTAATCTACAGAGTCAATGCACTCCTTATCAAAATTTCAATGTAATTTTTCACTGAAATAAAAAAAAAATCTTAAGGTTTTTGTGGAATCTCAAAAGACTGCAAATAGTCAAAGCATCTTGAATAACTTGCAATTTAAAATAATATTACAAAGCTGTGGTAATCAAAACGGTATTATTATGGCACCAACACAGACACACAGGCACATGGAGTAAAAATAGAGAGCTCAGAAATAAACCCACATGCATATAGTCAACTAATCTTTGACAAGAACACCAAGAACACATGATGGGGAAAGGATAGTGTCTTCAATAAATGGTTCTGGGGAAACTGGATATCCAAATGCAAAATAACTAAATTGGTGCTGGTGGGAATGCAAACTAGTATGTTCCTTTTGGAAGGAAGTTTGGAGAACACTCAGGGATCTAAATGTAGACTTGCCATTTGATCCTGCAATTCCTCTTCTAGGTGTATATCCAAAGGACCAAAAATCTTTTGGCAATAAAGATATTTGCACCAGATTGTTTATTGCAGCTCAATTCATAATTGCCAAATCATGGAAGAAGCCCAAGTGCCCATCGACTCATGAATGGATTAATAAATTGTGGTATATGTATACCATGGAATACTATGCAGCATTAAAAAATAAAGACTTTACTTCTTTTTTGTTTACATGAATGGAGTTGGAAAATATTCTTCTTAGTAAAGTATCTCAGGAATGGAAAAAAAAGTATCCTATGTACTCAGCACTACTGTGAAACCAATTTACAATTATTCATACATGCCTGTGAAAAATGAAACACAACTATAGCCTAGGATGAAGGAGGAAAGGGGAGGGGGAAGGGAGGGGGGTGGGTCAATAGAGGGAGAGGGGGTAGGGAGACCACACCTATGAAGCATATTGCAAGTACAAGTTGGATCTATCAGGTGTAGAGCATAAATGTCTTAATCCTGTAATTGGGTAAATGTGGTGAAGGCTATGTTGATTAGTGGGATGTAAGCACTCCAATTTGTACAAATAATCAACACACTGAATCCCATAATGGCATAAATGTACTTATGATGTATGTATGAATGACTTAATAAAAAATAAAAAATAATAATTAAATTGGACCTTTATTTTACACTGTATAGAAAAATTAACCCAAAATGGATTAAAGACTTAAATGTAAGACCTGAAAAAATAAAACTCATAGAAGAAAACATAGAGAAATCTTGTTGACATTGGTCTTGACAGAAATATTTTTGCTATGACTCCAAAAGGACAGGACACAAAAACAAAAATAAACAAGTGGTACTAATCAACTAAATAGCTCAGTGTAGCAAAGGAAATAATCAACAAAATGTGAAGACAACCTAAGGAATAGAAGAAAATATGTGCAGACTATACATCTGATGAGGAGTTAATATCCAAAATATATAAAGAACTCATACAACTCAATAGGAAAAGACCCCCTATAATATACAGAAACAAACAAAACAAAATAACAACCAGATTAAACAATGGTCAAAAGATTTGAGTAGACAGTGTTTCGAAGAAGAAGTAGCACAGTCAAAAGCTATATGAAAAGGTGCTCAAGACTATTAATCATCCAAGACACAGGAATCAAAACCACAATGCGATATTCCTCCACACTGTTGGGCTGCCTATTATCAAAAGCTAAGAAATAAAAAGTGATGAGAGTGTGGGGAAAGGGAATCATTGCACGCTGTTGGTGAGGATGTAAATTTGGCATAGGCCTTTTGTAAAGCAGTGGAGGTTCATAACACCTGCCATACGATCCAGCAATCCTACTTCTGGGTATATATTTAAAGAGAACAAAACCAGTGTCTTGAAGAGAGATCTTCCCTTCCACGTTCATGATTATTGCACCATTATTCACAATAGCCAAGATATAGAAACAACATAAAGTCCATTGATAAAGAATGAAAAATTAATGGAATGCTATTCAGCCATGCAAAAGAAGGAAATCCTGACATTTGCCACAACGTGGATAAACCTGGAGGACATTACGGTAAGTGAAATAAACCAGACACAGAAAGGCAAGTACATTTTAGAATCTAAAAATGTAAAACTCACAGAGGCCGAGGGCAGAGTAGTAGTTGCTGGCAGTGACGGTTGGAGAGGATAAGGAGGTGTTGGTTAAAGGGTAAAAACTTTCAGTTGTAAAATGAATACATTCTGGAGATCTAAAGAACAGCATGATTTAAGAGAGAGAGAGAGACTGACTTGTGCCCATAAGCAGCTACTCCTCATTTTCCCCCAATCACCCCTGGCCCTAGGCTACCACTAACTTACCTTCTCTCTCTATAGATTTATCTATTGAGGAAATTTCCTCTAAACAGAATCATATATATAATACACGGTCCCCGTGACTACCTGCTTTCAGTTAGCAGAATGTCTTCAATATTGTCACGGATGTCAGCACTTCATTCTTCTTTATTTATTATCGAATGGCATCCATTTGATGGACATACATACTGCATTTTATTTATCTATTCATCAGTAGATGGACATTTGGGTTGGTTCTACATTTTGGAAATCATGACTAGTGCTACTATGAACATTAGAGATGAAGCCTGTGAATTAATTTCTTTGGTATATACCTAGGAGTGGAATTTCTTGTTGATATGGTAATTCTATGTTCAACATTTTTAGGAACTGTTAAAACTGTTATCCAAACTGGCTGTATCATTTTACATTCTCACCAGCAAAGTGCAAAATTCTGATTTCTTCATATCCTGTCAACACTTGTTATTCTTAATTTTTCTAAATTAAAGCCTTTCTAGTGGAAGTGAAGTGGTATCTCTTGTAATTTTGATTTTATTTCCCTGATGGCTAATAATGGTGATCATGGTTTTATGTGCTTATTCATCATTCGTGTATCTTCTTTGAAGAAATGTCTATTTAGACCTTCTTTCCCCCTAGATTTTAATTGGGTTACATGCCTTGTATTATTGAATGATTAAAAGTCTCTTAAATATTCTAGACACAAGTCTCTCATCAGATGTGTGATTTGCAAAAATGCTCTCCCATTATGTGGATATGTGGATTGTACTATCACTTTCTTAATGGTGCTCTTTCAAGAGCAAAAGTCAAGCTAATATGTTCCTTTTGGAAACAAGTTTGGAGAACACTCAGGGATCTAAAAATAGA
>CAUYTI010099641.1:0-13104 GCA_963575145.1 Galago senegalensis | reverse complement strand
ATTTCACCCTATAGTTAAACTTCCACAGCACACTTAAATTATATTGATCAAAAAAAAAAAGTTAATATAGCCGAAGACTATGGGGAAAGGGGAGAGGGAGGGGAGGGGAGGGGGGAGGATGGGTGGAGGGAGGATGATTGGTGGGATCACGCCTATGGTTCATCTTATAAGGGTACATGTAAATCTTTCTAAAAGTAGAATATAAATGTCTTAACACAATAACTAAGAAAATGACATGAAGGCTATGTTAACCAGTTTGATGAAAATATTTCAAATTGTATATAAAAACAGCACACTGTACCCCATGACTGTATCAATGTACACAGCTATGATTTAATAGAAAAGAAAAAAAATGTTTAAAAAAACTTACTGTGCTTTGAACTTCGTTCAAAAATAATGATCTTTAAAAACTTTCCCAGCATGCCTAAGATCTTCTCATGGCACACTGGTTGAAAATCACTGATCTAGATATTATTAATAGTTCCTCGTCAGATGCATAGTTTGCAGATATTTTCCCCCATTCTGGAGGTTGTTCACTGTGCAGAAACTTTTTAGCAAAGTACATTATTTATTTTTTTTTGTTGAATTTGCTTTTGGGATCTTAGTAATAAATTCTTTGCCTAAGCTGATGTCTGGAAAAGTTTTTCCTAATTTTTCTTCTATGATTTTTTATTGTTTCAGGTCTTACATGTAAGTCTTTAACATCTTAAGCTTATTTTTGTATTAGTATTAATATTGCTTAGTATTGCTTTGGTCCTTTGGCTTCTTTTTTGGTTGCATATGAAATTTAGGATTGTTTTCTCTAATTCTTTGAAAAATGTTACTGGTATTTTGATGGAAAATTGATTATAAATCCCATTAAAGGCCATAATAATAATAATAACCTTAAAAAAGACAAGGTGAAAAAATAAAATATGTTTGGTTTACATCTTCCTGCCATTGGAGACTAACTTGAAAAATGTCTTTTGTCTCTTTATTGTAATTTTTTAAAAAGTATACAAACATAAAGACTGAGGGAACCAGAGTAAACTATATATAGGTAGCATTTCCTATTAAGTACTTAGTACTGAAACTAGTAAATCTTAACTGTTATTTATTTTGAAGAAATACTTGTTTAAAAATATTCAAATCTCTGATTCTATTTAGTACATTTGCTATTATATTTCTGAATAAAAATGAGAGCTTTCTTCAGGAATTATGGATAAAGTTGGTGATTTTATTGCTCCTTTAAGATAGTATGTTTTAAAATGTAAGAATTTTAGTTTCAGTTATGTTAGGCTATGTTGTGGATAATAGGGTTCCTGTAATATAATAACCAAAGTGTTGAGAATAATGCTCAAATGAAATCAGTAGTTATTGAACTTAGTCAGGAAATGTAAATTTCTTTTGGAGTTTTCTAATAATAACTAGGCATATAGTGGGTATGCACATATATTGAATAAACGAACAGTTATCTCTATTTAAAAGAACCCTTTGAGGTAGGTTGTTTATTTCTATTTTAGACCTGATTCACTGAGAGACGAAGGGCTCAAAACTAGACTGTTAAAATCAAGATTTATAACTTCAGCTACTGTTTGTAAAGCCTTTTTGCCTTATACTTCTGCCTCCTTCTCTATAAAGGACATGTTACTTCTCTGCCTATGCCCTTCTTTCTGATACAGTTATAGAGTAACTTGTCTGACTTTCCAAAGTAGAAATTAGAGTTTATAAATGTCATAAGGTTGGGATCAAAAAACATTTTTATTATTACCTGAGTTTATTTTTACCTTCAGTTTGTAGATAGTAATAATGTTTTAGAATAAAAATAGAAATTTCAAAAGAAATACTATATTAATTCACTCTATTTTGTAACTAGTAGAGGATAATCTTAATAGTACAAATTTATTTTGGGGGCCCATCAGGCTGTTTTCTAGATATCATTAGGCATTTTGATTATAAGAAAGGCCACATATGCCTTGTCTTCTAGGAGCTTACCTTCAATTTAAATCACTACTGACATTCTTAGCTTTCTAAATCTGCTTTTATAATTTTTTTTATCCTAAAGCAGATTTAGAACTGGATTAAAGTAGGTCCAGTTAATAGTCCTGATTTTAAAATGTCATTTTATGAAATCTGATTTTTCTAATATTATCTCAAGTTAATATAGTCTCTATAACAAGGGGATAGTAAAAGATTATATACTTTAAAGCACAAAAAATTCAACCTTCTGTGTGAGGGTTATATTTGTCACAATGATTTTTGAACTTGAATGATTTTGAACTGATTTTTGTTATTTAATGTGGATGATTTTTAAAATTTTATTTTTTTTCTAATATCTTTGATAGTCCAGACCATATGAACATTTAAGTAATTTATAGATACATTTGTTTTTGTTTTCCAAATAAGGTATTTTTCTAGGTTAGCCACTTTAATTGGTCATTTTTAGCTTCAGCAATTTTAGTGATGTTTATATTGTGAAAAATATAAATTTTAGTTTTGGACAGGGGATTGTAAAGCATTTTATAGATTTCATTGGTGGGCCTAGTAGGAAAAGGCCCTAGTCAGATGGATGGCCATAATACTTGAACACCTGGTAGAGGAGTAATATAGAATGTAAGTCAGTGACAGAAATTAGCATGTAGTTACTGATTGTGATGATGAGGGGTTTTTGTGTGTTGGGATATGGTTCACAGTAATATGCAAATATATCGGTTCAGGCAGAGTACTTGGAGCTTGGGCTTTCCTTAAAGGCCCATTTTTAAAAAAATACCAAATATCATATCTAAAGGAGTAAAAGGATAGCAAAGCATTGAGGATGAGAATCAGGAAAAAAAAAAAAAAACAACTGTTTTTATATCTTTTTATTTTTTTTGAGACAGAGTCTCACTGTATTGCCCTGGGTAGAGTGCCCTGGTGTCACAGCTCACAGCAACCTCAAACTCTTGGGCTTAAGTGATTCTCTTGCCTCAGCCTCCCAAGTAGCTGGGACTATAGGCAGCTGTCACAAGGCCCAGATGTATTTTTTTTTTTTGGTTGCAGTTGTCATTGTTTGGCAGGCCCAGGCTGGCTTCGAACCCGCCAGCTCCAGTGTATGTGGCTGGCATCCTAGCCGCTGAGCCACAAGCGCTGAACTGAAAAAAAAAATTTTTTTTTAAAATCTCTGATAGGTATTATAGTCCAGGAAAATTATTAAAATCTTCTTCTCATAGTATTAAATTTGGCATTTTGCATGATCTTCGGTGCAGTCCTTTAACTTTTTCATGTTTCTTTTTTCATGAGAAAGGGAATGAGTCCACTGGATTTCCTGTGATAGTAATGGAGACTTTAAGCACTAAGAAGATTTTGAAATTGTGTTCTGTAATCAAGTACTGACCTTTCATTGTCTAGAGTCACACAGCTGATTCAGGCTTTTTCTTTTTCTTCCAAACAGGAAGCTGCCTTAAAGAACAGACAAGAGCTGTACGCACTGCCTCCTCCTCCTCAGTACTACTTTAGCCTCATTGAAGAGATTGGAACTCTCGGTTGGGATAAGTATGTCTGTTTTAAAATATGTTTTAGAAATGCCTTTGTTTTATACATTTTAATTTATTTCTAGTTTAAGTATTCTATTTTATACCTGTTTTTAGTCAAAATGTTTTATTGTAATTAGAGTATCTGATCCTTATTGTTGCTATGAATTAAAAAGGAATATCATAAAAAATTGACCTATAAAGTATCATGCTAAATGCAATTTGTAAAAAATGACATTTTTATGTACACAGTAAGATGTTAGTTACCATAATAGATATTTTCACCGAACATATAATGTTATTCTAAATGTTGCTAAATTATTCATGTTTGAAAATTGATGCTTAGAAATGTGAAAGAGGCTAAAAAATTGCAGTACTTTTGGTATAAATGTGGTTGTTTTTATTAATATACCATTCAGTCTGTCTAAATTTAAATACATACAACATTTTAAGTGCTTTTGTAATTTGCGTAGTGAATTTAAGCAAAGAGGGTTTGGAAGAATCATCAAGCTTTTTGAAAAAAATGATGGATAAAGAAACCTAACAGAAGTTTGGTAGATTGGTATGCAGATTGTTTAAAACTTCATCCATAAAGTGCCTGCAAAAAAAAAAAAAATCTTTGCTAATTTGCTTGATACTCAATTTCTGGATTTAGCTGTCGTCTTGTGGATACTTTGAAACATTACATTTATTATTAGGCGTATATAAACTTTCTACTTTGAGCTAAAGCAAGAGTAAAGATATGTCAGTTTAGTTCTTACCACATCTTAACCACCATCGATGGTATTTTAGTCTTCATTTATTGTTTCAGTTTACATTGCTCTATTACTAAGGTAAATCAAAGGCTGACTTGTAGTTACTATGTGGAAAGAATGTGGAATTTTTTACCATTATGTTTTTCTGAATGTGTTTAAAACACATCATTATTCATCTGTTTGTTACTTTTTACCTATTTTCTGTGGGTTGACCTTTTGGTGGCTAACCAGAAAAATAGCCATTTAAAAGAAAACAAGGAGGGTGGCGCCTGTGGCTCAAAGAAGTAGGGCGCTGGCCCCGTATGCCAGAGGTGGCAGGTTCAAACCCAGCCCTGGCCAAAAACTGCAAAAAAAAGAAAAGAAAGAACATATCTTAAATGTAAAATGTATGTTCTTTAATAGATTTTATGCCACTACCTAATAGCTAAAGAAAAACTAAAACTAGAGACATAAACATATTTTAGAATTCCACCTTTCTGCCATATACATTTCTTTCTAGAAGTCATAAAAATTTCAGTGTGAATGCTAGAAAAAGAGGCAGCATTCTTTTCTTTTGCTTATGCCTCTTATTTCTCTTTATATTTTTTGCAGCATATAACAGATCAGATTTTTCTTTTTTTCGCTCCAGTATTTGAATGACAGGGCCATACCTCTTCTGGTGTGCTCTGTGCAGAGATGGAGTGGTTGGCCATTCTTTTAGGCATATACTTTAGTTAGACTTCTTAAATTTTTATAAGTACTTCTTAACCTTCCTGTCTTCCTGGTTAATAGTCAAAATGTGAGGTTCTGTACTTAGAAACCCCTGAGTACTCTGGTTCTTGCCAAAAATTATAACTTTGAATTTTACCTGTTAAGATCTTTTTAAACTCATGATTGCAAGTAATAGTGTTTCACTGTACACTGCTTAAATCTATATAATCCAGTTTTTTTATATGTGGATCTTAGAAGGGAACTGTGTTATTTCAGTATGTTGTTTAATTGCTCTCAAGGATGTTTCTAACTTGCATTAGTGATATTGCATGGAACAGCCAGATGGAATGCATTGGGGGTTTTACGTTTGGAGATGTTCCTTTTATGCTGCAGCACTATGTTTACAAGTGATATATATCACTCAATAGCTGACCTGTTTACTTAATGTATAATATTAATCATTAATAATACACATAATAAACCTATAACTGATTATGCTCCCTTTGACTTTGCCCCAAGAAAGGTTAATGTCAAAATTTTGGCCCACTTTTTTGGGCTATGCTGGATATAGGATTTATATTTGTGTCTGCTAATCTTATCATGGCTTTTGTTCTTATTTTTCTCCTTTTTTAAAAAAAACTTTGGTTTTGTTTTTTATAAACTTTTATATTGCCTTAAATCTTTCATAGAATGAGTAGTATTAAAAATAAAATGATCAATTTGTATCTGCTTTCTTAATCATTTGCAGCCTGTCTTTCATTCTGGTATCTTCACTGAAATTGTGTCCTTGAAGATTGCCATTCTTGACTTTTTCTGGCATCTGATACAGTAGACTTTTCCTTCTTAAAACCCTTGCTTTTCATCTCCTATGACCATTGTAGATTCTTCTTTCTCCTTTTCCTTTAATTTCAAGAAATGCTTCAGGATCTTGATCATATCTGTTCTTGTCTATAGCTTAGTGGATCTGGATGCAATAGTTTTGACACCCACTGAATGAATGGGTCAACTTTATTATTTTTTTTTAATTGTATAAGCTGAACCAAATGATATGTCTGTGGTGGTACCGTTGTTTCTGTTGTGAATTGTCAGCCTTTTAAAGTTAGGGCACAAATAAGGTTGATTTTTATTTTTCTTTAAAAATTAATGTCTGGCTGTTCTGTTGCTACAAGCTTCATCTTGACTGCTGCCTTGGCCTTTCTTAAAATGAGTTACCCACTTGTAAACTGCTGACTTCTGTGGGGCATTGCTCCATAAACCTTTTGCAAAACATCTTCCCCTCAACCTTCATTACAAATTTGATGTTTATTTTTGCTTCCATTTTAGCAAAATCATGTTGCTTTGAGAGGGGCTTTTTGCAGATGAGATCTTACCTTTGTTAGTCCTGAAACTAGATCCTGTTCAGGCATGTGGTAAAAAGTATGACTTAATTTTAGTGTGAAAAATTTGAAATCCATGCATAAATTTTTATAACATGCATTTTCCATGAACTTTTTGAAGACCCCTTGTATATATATTAAAAAAAAATCATCTTAGGTTGGAAATAGTGATTTAGGCCTGTAATGCAAACATTTTGTGGGGCCAAGGTGGGGGTATTCCTTGAGGCCAGGAGTTTGAGACTAGCCTAGGCAATATAGAGAGACTCTGTCTCTAAAAAAAAAAATGCCAGGCATGGTGGCTTGTGCCTGTAGTACCAGGTACTCAGGAGAGGGAGGCAGGAAGATCCTTTGAGCCCAGGACTTTGAGGTTATGGTGAGCTATGACAAAAAATTACGCTCCAGTGTAAGCAACAGAGCTTTATCTTGAAAGAATGAAAAGCATACATGTCTCACTGTGTAAGTTACCTTTTTATTCTTTTAATGGTGTCAGTGAATGAACTGGTTATTCATTTTAATATAGTCCAGTTATTATTTGTGTGTGTGTGTATTGTATGTATATGGAGGGTGCCAAAAATGTGTATACATTTTAAGGGATGTTATCTGTGTTTTACTTTTTTTGTAGTTAAATCCAAGTTACCATCACTGGTCAAGTTATACCTGGACATGCTATGCACATTCATTTTACCTGCAACTTGGATACTTTTTGGATATGATCAATTTTATTTCCAACAAAGTTGCTTAAAATGTGTTATGCAATTTTTTTGCTCCCCTACACATACCTGCATATGTATATGTGTGTATATTACTTTATAGGTATATTACATACATATATATATGGTATGTCTGTATGTATATATATACATATATTTCTTTCATGATTTGCACTTCTGGTGTTTTATTTAAAAAATATTTGGTCACCCCAAAGTAGCCCTGTCAATTTTCATGTAAACCTTACTGGATTTTTGGTTGAGATTGAGTCAAACAAATAGATCAGTTTACGGAAAATGAACATCTTTATTTTATTTTATTATTTATTTATTTATTTGCAGTTTTGGGGCGGGGCTGGATTTGACCCCGCCACCTCTGGCATATGGGGCTGGCACCCTACTCCTTTGAGACACAGGCACCGCCTGAAAATTAACATCTTTAGGATGTTGAAACTGCTTATCCATGAACATGGCATATCCTTCTGTTTTTTAATCTCTTTTATTTTCTCTCAACATTTTTGTATTTTCCTGTGTTCAAATTTCATATATCTTTTATTGGATATATTTCTAGATATTAAATGCTTTAAAAATGCAAAGAGTATTCCTTTGCAAAATGTCACTTTTTATGTTTTATTCTTACATATAGAAGAAATACCATTGGTTTTGTGTATTGATTTTGCACTCAGATCTTGCCAACGTAACTTGTAGATTCTAATAATATATCTATAGATTCTGTTGTTCCCAAGCTCCCCGTCATCTATAATACAAATAACAATAATTCTATTTTTTATATATTACACCCTTTGTTTTCTTGCATTATTGTGTTAACTATGGTCTTCAGTAAATTTTTGAATATGTTATTATAGCAAGCACTTTGTCTTGTTCCTAATTTGAGTGGCTATTTCAGTATTTGACCCTAAATATGATGCTTACCATACTTTTTCAAAGATACTCTTCTTTTTCCCATTTCTGAGATATGTATTAATGATATCTTTGTACACTAGCATCCATGTGTAATTCTGCTGTGTTCTCATGGATTTTGAGAGGCCAGAGAATAAGATTTTGTCATAGTTTATCCACCATTTTCTGGTAGAGTAAGAAAATCTATCAACTTTTTATTTTTGTGACATAATTCTTAAATAACGTCTGATAAACTGACACACATGAAATTGGGTTTCAGGACATGCGTAGCTACCATTGAACCCTGACCTGTGCTGTCTCCATACTAGAATTCCTACCTTTGAGGCCACGCCTGGGTAGTTGGACAGCTTCTTAAAATATCTTCTGACGTGACACACACAAGGGGGTTTGCAGGACAAATTGAATTAAATGGATTTTCAGCATATTAATGATTTTTAAACTATGTCAGTATATCTACATTTTCCTTACATTCTAAGTATCAATCTTGTAGATTTAGCAGTATAATTATAAAATCTGATAATAAAAGTAAAATCTTTCTTTAGGTAATGTTGACCTTGCTCTGTTTCTTAATTACATACTTGGCATTTCTAATCAACTTCATAGGATCGAGCATTATAAAAATTTAAGTTGGAAAGGAAAAATAAATACTTTAAATGTGATGGAAACTTTCCTGTTTTTCCTTTACCCACCTACAGAGGCAATACTGAGAACTAGTAGCTGACCTTAAAAGTTTGATTGCTGCTATTGTAATTTCTGTACTCATTATAATTTTTCTTTTCTTTAACTGTTGGGGATTCATTGAGGGTACAAAGAACCAGGTTACACTGATTGCATTCATTAGGTAAAGTCCCTCTTATAATTGTGTCCCGTCTCTAAGAGGTATGTCATACCCTGTGACTCCCGCTCACCTCTCCTCCCTTCTTCCCCATCCTAGCACACCCCTTCCCTCATCCCCCACCGCATACTAGGTCATCAGTTGTCCTCATATCAGAATTGAGTACATAGGAGTTTTGCTTCTCCATTCTTGTGATGCTTTACTAAGAATAATGTGTTCCAGTTCCATCCAGGTTAATACAAAAGATGTAAAGACTCTGTCTTTTTAATGGCTAACTAGTATTCTATGGCATACATATACCACAGCTAGCTAATCCATTCCTAGGTTTGTGGGCATTCAGGCAGTTTTCACATTTTGGTGATTGTAAATGAAGCTGCGATAAACAGTCTAGTGCACATGTCCTTATGGTAAAAGAATTTTTTTTTTCTTCTAGGTAGATGCCCAGTAATGGGATGGCAGGATCAGATGGGAGGTCTAGTTTGAGTTCTTTTAGGATTCTCCATACTTCCTTCCAAAAAGGTTGTATTGTTTTGTAATCCCACCAACAATGTAAAAATGTTTCCTTGTTTGGTATTAAGTTGTGTCTTAGACTTGACAAGTACTTTTGCTTTATAGGTAAGCTGATCAAGCCTCTCATTTCACCTAGGACACTTTTAATTCATGCCTTCTGTCCTGGCCCCTTTGAGTCTCAAAAGTATCCCAGTTTGGAAGAAATGCATAGTCACTTTATATATAAGATGCATTTATTTAAATTTTATTCATAGGTCAGATATTAAATTCCAACGGGAGAAGTGAACTGATGATTTTGTTGTTTTTAAGGCAGTGTATTATTTGTTATTTAGGAGTCTTTCCTCAGTTGGCCTTTTCAAGTTTGTCCTTGGGAAGAGCTGAGTTTTACTTGATCTGATGTGACACAGAAAGGTTATCAACATATATTGTTAGTTTTTTTATTAAACCCCATTATCTTAGAAGCTGAATAATGGTGATATTTTATATAATTCTTAATGCATTTCAAAGAATTGTAACATTGGGGAAATGGAGATTCTTGTTTGTACTAAATTCATCTCAGTAAACAGACCAGAACTTTTATTCTAGTGTATCTGCTATGTGACATTGGACAAGTAACTTAATCTCTCTGATCCTCATCATCTTCGTTTTTAAATGAAGCTTATAATGCCTAATAATAAAGATGTTACAGAAATATGTTATGTGACTCACATAGTTTCTTGTGTAAAGTATGTTTAAGAGTGTTGAGACACTAGTTTTCCTAACAATGTCAGATTATATATAAGATTTACACTACTTAATTAGTGCTATGATTTCAATTATTATAACCAATAATGGTAATTTTTGTTATTTAATACATAAGAACATAGATATTAATCAGTCTGATTTTCATTTATACTACTTTATAAATAGGATTTTTTTATGTATCCAAATCATTAACTGACTATAAATTTTTAGTCTAGTATTGAAAAAATTATGCTTCTAGATTAGTGATATGTTTACAGTATTTGATTAAAACAATTGATACTCAGTTGTTTAAAACTTATACACAAATCAGTAAATATGAACCAGTCTGACAACAGCTTCTACATGGTCATGCATACATCGCACACTTGACACAGAGAAATATCAAACTTTCATATTTCCTATAAAAAATTTGTTTGATTGACAAGCTAAAACTATATGAAATGGAGGAGTGTGACTTTAGAGAAATTTTAAGTGGTTTTGTTTTGTTTTGTTTTGCTACAAATAATTTAGGAAGGGAAGTTTTTACCAAAGGTGGATGTTGGGATAAACTTAGAAGGCGTATAGAGAGCTTTAAAAGGGAGGGAATGGTGGAAGCAAGGTTGTAGAGGTGGACATGTGCGGTTTATTCTTGGACTTTGGAATAGATCCTCACCTAAGGGGATTAATATATTAGGCTTAGAATGAAGGGTCTTGACTGCCAGACTTATGATTCTTTACATGCAGGTGATGGGAGACTCTGAATATTTTTGAGCAGAGAGTTGATATGATTAAAAAGGTATTTAAGAAGATTAATCTGGTTACAAAAGACAGGATGGATTGGTGTATAGAAGAGGCAGGAAGTAAAGACACCCATTAGGGAACTTGTTTTTAGTGATCTAGATATGAAGTAGATAAAGCTTAAATTAGAGAGTGGCAATAAAAATGGAAACTTTATGCTTTATTAAAATTTCTTCAGCCTATCTTTTGATTTAGCCTGCCTTTTGATGTCATTACTACTTTAAATGGATCTAGATGCGTAAATAAAAGAAAAGCTAAATAACTTAAGCTATTGGTCAAAATAAGTACAGTATTTTAAGAGATATAAAGCACATTTCTTCTGCTTTGCTGCACTGATACCATTTACAATAAAAGAAACCTCCCTGAAGCTTAAGTATTAACATTCCTTTCAAATGATTAAATAAGATTTTTTTTTTTTCTGCAGTTTTGGCTGGGGCGGGGCTTAAACTGCCATTCCTGGTATATGGGACCTAGAGCCCTACTCCTTGAGCCACAGGTGCCACCCATGATTAAATAACTTTTAACTCAAGTTTGGTGCCTTTTAGTTATTGCAGGCAGACTTAAAGAAATGCAGCAGGTGATAAATACAAAGCAGAATGTCAAAAGTAAAATTTTTCTTTTAGATTTTATAGTTATGCTTTTATATTATTTAGATTTTATAGTTATGTTTTTATTTTTTCTTAGTCAATTTTATAATATACCTAGCTAAACTCTTTCTCAGTATAAATTTTAAGTGTGTTTTTTGGCTTTTGCTAGCATTTTATGTATAACTTTTAAGAAATTTGGACTTTTCAGTGATGAAAATTTCCTTAACTATTTCAATGATTTATTTATATTTAATTTATATTTAAATAAGTAAAAATTATTTATTTCCTCTTGTCTAAATTGAGATATTCAACTGCCTAATATTTGAAATAGACTTTCTTTATAAAACTGATTCAACACACATTATCACTTGGAAAAGTTTATCACCTTTTTTTCTTTAATATCTCTTCCATAGACCATACACCCAGCTGTTTTTTCCTATCATGAGTAGGTATAAATATGCTCTTTTATATCAGAGGCTCAGCTGCTCTCAACAAAGAGAATCACATATCCTCAGTAGTTCAAACTTGGTAGAATTATATTTATCTCTTATTTAACAAGTCAGAGATGAGATAGGCAGATGGTCAAGAGTGGGTTGGTGAGTCTTTGGAGTCATTCAATAACCCCATTTTTTTGTTTTTTCCAACTTGTTTCTCAACCATCCACTGTGACTGCACTGGCACTTGTGGCTACTGACATTTTTATTTAAATTAAATAAAGAATTCACTGTCCATCCTACCCATACCGTACGTTCTCTATGGACATGTATGACTAGTGGCTACTGTTTGGAGACATAGGAGACCTCCATCATCACAGAAAGTTCTGCTGGTCAGTGCTGCCCTAGAGTGTTGTTGTTCCTCTCTTTGTCGTCTTTCTGGTTCACTTGGCCTGTCCAAGTTCTGTTCTTGGAGATGAGGGAGGAGGAGAATACACAGTTTGGTTGTAAATACCCAAAAGATGTACGTATCCACTTCTGCTTGCAGCCCACTGGCCAAAATTTAGTTATATGCAAACACCTCCCAAAGTCACTGGCTGGGTGAACTGGATTTTGCTAAAACTTAAGTTTGCTTGAGAGTGTGGGGCAAGGATGCTATTACCAAAAGGAAGAAGGTGAGAATGAACCCTGGAGCTCAGTTGGCAATCTAGGTCCTATGTATTTAAGATTTAATCACAGAAAGATTTCTTTTCACCTTCAAACAAAGTAGCAGGGACACAACATGGGTAAAATGTTTGTTATTTTTCTATATTTTGGAAAGGATAAGTAATATAGGTACTAGTTCCTCCTTATAGGTTTGGTAGAATTCTGATGCCATCTGGTCCCAGACTTTTCTTTTTGTGGAGATTATGTACAGTTGATGCTATTTCAGAATTTGATTGAGGCCTGTTCAACATTTCCACTTCATTCCTAAGTCTAGGAAGGTGGTGTGCTTCCAAGTATTGGTCTTTTTCCTTTAGATTTTCGTATCTCTGAGAATAGAGTTTCTTGTGATATTTATTAAGGATTTTTTGAATTTCTGAGGAGTCTGTTGTTATTTCTTTTTTGTCATTTTTGATTGATGAAATTAGAGATTTAATTCTTTTATTCCTGGTTAGGTTAGCCAAAGGTTTATCTATTTTATTGACATTTTCAAAAACCCAACTTTTTGATTTATTGATCTGTTGTATAACTTTTTTGTTTTCAATTTCATTTAATTCTGCTCTAATTTTGGTTATTTC
>CAUYTI010099639.1:0-30195 GCA_963575145.1 Galago senegalensis | reverse complement strand
ATCAAAATAGTTATGTTTTGAAATTAAGCCCCATGGAGGCATGGCCTCCTCTGTCTCCTGTAGTACATGGAATATTATTCAATGCATCTTTGTTGGATAAAATAATATATTTAATGCATCCAACAAGGAAATTTTCCTTTTCTTTGTAGGTATGCTTGAACTTGTGCGCCTCATTTTTGTACCTGAAAAATGAAATGCAAAGCTTACTCAAATTAGAGTATACGAATTTTAAGTCGTAATACTTTTCATTTCAAATAATGTCAACATTATACTGAGTAATGTCTTAAAGCATGTTTTCATTTCAAATAATGTCAACATTATACTAAGTAATTGTCTTAAAGCATGTTTTCTTCAACACTCTGACTTAAGAGAGCCTACCTATCCTTTGACTTGTGTTATCTGTTCAGTGCTATAATTATTAGATAACCTTTTTTTCCCTTAGAAAACATTTGTGACAACTCTTCAACTAACGGAGAACTTTACCATTCTTCCCTGAAAGCCCTACAGAGCTTTTGAGATGAGACTACCACATAATATTCCCTAGAGTCAAAAATCAATGGATCCAAGTCTTCCTTTCGAGCATGCACCCTATTAAATCATGCAGATTTTAACGTCCCCAGGGACATCAAGGGTTATAATTTTTTCTTTTGTCTGGTTTTAAAATACACGGTGTACTCACGACCACAAATCAAACCTGTTAGTGGCATCAAACAAGTTGGATTGATGCCGGAACAGGACCACTGCAAAGTTTATTAAAACTGCAATCACTGATAGCACAGCACACATTGGGGTTTTAAATACCTCTCTCTGTGGCATTTGTCATGTTAAGAGCTGCAGCATAAACAGAGGATAAAACAAAAAAAAAATATCATGTGAACATTACATGATGGCTCTCCACTTTTGTAGATGCAAGAAAGAAATCTGGTCTTTAGGAAAGAAGGCACCCAGAAGGTTAATATTTTGAAAACAATGCCGATCTCTTAACAGTTACATCTGTTGACATCTGCCTCTGGGACAGGATCGATTAATCAATAGACAGATGGGACCTATGATTTAGATAGATAAGAATTATGATCTGTTTGGTCTTTTGGAATTCTACTTGCAGCCTTATATCCTGCATATTTCTGCAAACAATCTTCAGGAAAAAAAGCTTTTGACTAGATTTGGCCAGCCCTAAGAGTTCATGGTGAAGCCTTTTAGACTGCAAAGACCCCAGGCTGACAGCACCAGGGGCCCTGGCAAGTGCTGCAGCCTCATATGCTGAGGCCACTTAAATTTTCTGTATGGCTTGCCTTCCCTCCTTCTTCCCCCCAACTACTTGTCCCGTGTTTTGAGACCCGAGGCTGCCTTTTGAAGCCCTGGGGAACTTAGTTGTTAAACATAAGGGAAGCCTACAGTAACCCTCTACCTGGAAGGACTCTGCCCTCCTCGTTCTGTTCTTAGATCCATCCTGGCTCTGATTTGTAGTCTTATACTGACTCCAGCTAGTAGCCTCTCTTGTTCCCTTCAGCCCAATCCTTTTCTTAATGGCTTAAATTTCAAAGAGTAAACAAGTTAATACCAGAAATGCAACCCAAAGGAAGGCTAATATGCTACAACATCCATCCATTTCATAATAATTTGGACTCTACAGTCAACCAGTTTCTATACACAAATCAGGATTCATAGACTGAGTAGGATCCACATTCAGCCTCCAATAAATAAATAATTTCATCATGTTATGTCAAAAATATAAGGGAAGAAATAAAATTGGATATCTATACCCTATAAATGAATCTTTTCCAATGATTAAAAACCATGTAACAAAGACCCTTTGGCCATAAAACATGAAGAATCATGACATAATTACAATAAAAAGAGTCAATCTGTGGTGTAATGCTCATTAAACATGCTTTTTTTTTTTAATAGAGCATATGCCTCTCAAACACAGGAAAGTAAAACCAGAACCTTGTACTTCAGAGGCTGTTCAAAGCCACCATAGCAGCCTGTCCTTGTATTTGAATCAGCACATCCCATTGTCAAGTTCCTCTGTCACTGAGTAACTGTCTTTCTGTCCTTTAGAGGTAGTCAGGAGAACTCTATTCCAGACGTATGAAAGAAACGGTGTGGATTGTTCTTGGATACGCTTCACACCAAAAGTAGCATATGAGAAAGTCTCTTGGAAGAAAATTCCTTCTATCTGCCCCGAAAAGCCCTCGGCCTCTGTGTTCAACCCAACAATACTGATATGCAATAAATATACTTTTTTCAGAGGAAATGGCTATGCTACATGGCATCATCCTGTGAAAATGACACTTTCATTTCTGTGCAGAACTAATTAAAATAGATGATCTCAAGTAGAAGTAATATTTCTAGTGAGGGCAGAAGCCACAAACTAGGTGTGACCATGCACATAAGATCAATCTCATTTTCAGAGATACTAAAATACATAAAAAAGACACAAAAATTTAAACAATGGGGACTTTAAGAGACCAATGACTCTGAGATGCAGCCAGATATGGTAAAATCTGAAAAAATGAGCATCTTAGAATCTTAGATTCATTCATCTTAGAATGAAATATGGGACACAGACTTCTCTGGTGACGTGAGACAGAAAGGTGTCTCCTGATCACATGCTGCCATGCAACCTATTCGAAAGCCTGTTATCACAGAGGTACCTGAGACTGGGGTTCACCTTTCCAAAGGAACAGCCTCCACATCTGTGAGACTAACAACTCTTTCTTTCATTTGTGATGATTACGAAATTTGGGAAACAAAAGAGTCTTCCTTGTCATCCTCAGATCACTACTGGCTAGATCTCACCATGCAGGGCTTCACTTTTTTATAGGAACTTACCCTCTGTTTTACTTTTCCCTGTTTGCTATAAGTCAATAAACCAACCAAGAGTGGAAAATATTCACTGAGAAATTAGAACCCAAACTAAACTTCTGTGCTAGATCCTGCAAACCACTAGAGCAGTGGTTCTCAACCTATGGGTTGCGACCCCATCGTAGCAATGCAAATACATCGCAGCATTAGGAAGGTTGAGAACCACCGCACTAGAGAATCAGAAATTCCATGTTTGTACCCAGCAGTAAGAACGAACAATCAGACGGGCAAGAATTCTGCAGCAGCAGCTGTTTCTGACCCTCCACTGAACTCCTTTTGGGTGGCTCCATTTAATTCCTCTTGTAGACCTCAGGCTTACTGTTTACAGATTGCTTCCTTCCTTAAAAAAAAGGCATGATCCATGTTGTGTTCCTCAGGACCCCGCTTCCCAAATTCTTCAGCCTGTGCCAACTCTTAAGAATACCTAATGAACGTAGGGATCAGCTGCCTTTGACAAAACTTTTCTCCAACCCTGAGTTTTTCCCAGAGAACAGTGGAGAAACGGAACAGCAAGAATAACATATCAAACCAAAGGTTCTGTCACTTTGTCAAAATACCCTTATATTTGGCAGAAATATTTTCTCAAAGCCTACATATATGTATTCATTCTTTCTAATTATAAAAGTTTCTTTATGAAAGTTCAAAAAGTATGGTGCCTAAAAAGTATAAAATAGAAGATAATCCCCTATGTAATTATACATGGAGAGATGATGACTGCTAAGACCTGGGTAGACAGCGTACTCTAACATATAGGATATACTGTGTTTTAACTTACTTTTCCACTTCTGAACATATTATATTGGTAATGAACTAATATTCTAAATCCCTTAAATCTGCACCTTGCACATGTAAGCACTATGTAAATACTTATTAAATAAATAATAAAAATGGCAAGTGTAGTGTTAACTGTTTAATCACAGCAACATAAGGGGCAGGTGTTGCTTTTATCTCTATTTTAGAGATGGAGAAACTTAAGCTCAGGGATGGGAAACAGTTCTAAGTCACATATACAGTGGATATTATTAGAATTTAATACATACAGATCTAGGTCATTCTTTTTAGTGGCTCCATGGAATTTCATCACATTAATTAGTCTCTTATAAATGTAAATGGAGTTCTATCAAATTTTTTGCAATTATAAGCATCTTTTGAATAATTCATCCTGAACATACACTTGTGTGAATATTCCCTGAGGTAAATTGTCGGTAGTTAAATTATTAAGATGAGTCTATACACCTTTTAAAGTTCATTGGTTAAAAAATCCTGCACATAACTATACTAAATCATGAGAATAGATGAAAGTGATAGTTTTTCATGCCCTCTCTCTATTGTTGACATCCTAACTGCGGTCCCTCATAAGTAGTCTGTCTTCTCCTCATTATTTTAAAATCACCTCTTTGTGTCTGTGGTTTCATGTTGATGCCTCTGAGCAGGAGACTGTTTACTTATCTGCTTTTTATTTTGGTGCTTGGGACACAGTGTCCTTGAAGATGTAAATCTCTCTTCACTGTTGGCAAGTTCTCAGCCATCGTGTTTTGGTGTTCGCCTCTCATATGTAGCATCCTTTATTATTTCTTAAATTCAATTTCATCTTTCCCATCTTTCCAATCTGTCTGCACTGAATTCTGAATTCTGAAGAGTTGACTTCTAAAGGCTGAGTTATCTCTATCTCTGTCTACTATAGCGTTCCTCAGCCATTAAATTTTAATTTCAATCATAGTATTTGTTTAAATTATAATGAATTATTGATCAAACGTGCCTTTCTCTTTCCTGATTTTTTTAATTCCTCCTTTTGTGTCTTTAATTACTTGGAGCATATTTATTTTGTGGTCTCTATTCTATTGTTTGCTGAGCTGAATTTGCCTTGCTTGTGACGTCAGCTAACGCCCCAGGCAGGCTGTTTTCCATAGGTGCATTTTTCTGAGTGCAGTTTCATCTAGGAAAATCCCACATAGGCTGGGTAAGTGCTTCTTTTTTGAACATTTTTATTGTTGAACTTTTGACCTGGAACCAATTTTTATGTTTGTTTCTCCAGCTGGGAATCTCTAGTCTGTGTGAGTAGTATTAAAGTCAGTATCAGCCCATGGAAAGGTCTAATTCTAAGAGGTGAATTTTCATGTAAAGAAAACTTATTTTTTCCTACCTCACAACCAGAATTCAGGTAAAGACAGACAAGCTTCGTGTTGTCTTTTTGTGCCTGTGGATGGAATTTTTCTGGCCCATCTTTCCTCTGTGTGGGTCTCAGCTTTAGACAAGGGTCTCAATGCTAACCTCTGCTTCACCTGGGCCCAAGACCTTGTCTTCTGCCCCTTTAAAGGTCTTCAAAGCAATCTCCCAGGTTATAGAGATGGACACCTCTTCTGCTACCTTCAGGACAATGGGGAACCAGCTCATGAACTTACTGTTCTGTGTTTTTCTTAAATTCCAATTCATTTCTGACTTCTAGAGATTTACATTTCATTCTTATGAATGATACAACTAACCCAGCATTTCTGGGTATTTGTAGTAGGAATATTTATACACTATGTTGTCTGTCATATTGCGGGAACTATAGCGTTTAATCAAAGGTCTAAATCCTGGGACATTTAGTACTTGGATTTAAATCCTAGTTGTAGTTGGTCCATAAAGAGTCCACAATTCATTGCTTCAATCTCTCTCTTGCAATATTCTCAAATATCTTGCCCTATTTTCCTTCCTGGCAAACTCCAACACTTAGGTCATGGCTTTGTATTTAGCTATTTACTTTTTCTGAGCTTATACCTGGGCAGCAGAGCAATACTCAGTGGGGGGAACCCTATGATTGTGCAGATTGACGCCAGTTCATATTCACCATCCTGTTCTCTGCTAAAGCTTTAACATAGCCCTCCAATCTTAGCTTCTTTGGTGAGTCATCTCTTCCATCCGATGTCTATTTTAAAATCTTTCCATGGTCCTCATCCCCTCCCCTGGCCCACTTGCAAAAGTATTTTCAAAGGATAGTCTTAATTTTTACTTCTTAGAGGAAACAGATACCATGAGAACAGAGTTTTCTCAAATTCCATTCACCAAACAGATGCACTTATTTACACCGGAAAACCCCCCTCTTCTTTCTTCCTATTACAAGGAAGGATGTTCTCCCTTCCTTGTAAGAGGGAGTGACCATATAATTTATCATAGAAGCCTGGATACTTCTGAAAGTAAAAGAGTGACTCTATTAATAATTATTCCAGGACAACAGGTGTAAACTGGAACTGTCCTGGGGAAACTGGGACATGTGGTCATCCTCCATAGAAAGTGTATGGTTCCCCTTGGCCCCTGAGTACACTCTCAAGCACCACGTCGCCTTGGATAGTTCCCTCTCTTCTGTATGTTCAGGTTTTCTTTTTCTTCTCTCTGAGTTCCTTCTTATTAATATTTTAGCATTTTCAATTTTTAAAAAACCATTTCAATCTTCTTAAAGGAGAAATCTTGCAAAGTAACACCACCTACATGCCTCCAGCTACTGTCCCCTCTTATCTCTTTCCTTTTCTCTGCTAAATTTATTAGAAAAAAATTTGTGTATACTCACTGTCACTCTTTTTCACCTCCAACTCTCTCCTCCTTTTACAGAATTCTGGCTTCTTCCCTCACTTCCATTCTGATACTGCACTTGACAATGTCATCTTGGACTCTCTTATTCTTTTATAGAACACACAGTATTCAGCCTTATTCAATTTCTTAAACACTGCCCTTGTGTGGACTATGCAAATTAACTGTTCTCTCTATTCCTCAGGTCCCTAAAGTGGCACAGTATAGGAACGTTCCCATAGACTATTAGTGAGGGTTAAACAAAATAATCCAGGTCAAGCATTTTGCATCAATGGCACATTTTAAAGTGTTAGTTATCTCGTTACATATCCTTTCAGAGAGACTTTTGAGCAGAAGGGATTGTCTGAAAATAAATTAAGAGAATGGTAAGGCACCAGACAGAGAGGAGGCATGGGAGACCAGAACTATCATTCAGAGAAGAGAAATGTTTGAGAAGAAAGTTGGGAGTGCAAAATGCTAGTTTGAATAAAAGGAGGGAAGAGTGAATTCAAGGACTATGTAGTTGGTAAAATCTGTAGGAATTAGAACTGGTTGAATAATGAGGTTGGAATAGGGTAGGAGAGGGGAAGGAGTGGAGATTAAATAGACGTCAGTTTCTGGTCTGAGTGAGGAGAGGTGAGGCCTGAATTAGAAGGTCAGAATTTTTTTTTAACTCTTTGTGGTATTTTATACAAATCAATAGTATTGACTGCATCATTCTCCAGACAGTTCAAGGAAACACTGAATCTCGGTAGGTAGATAGCCAATGAGTCTGAATGTGTTTCTGAGTGTGTTTGTATATTTATTTGGCTTTTACTGAATAAGTCATACTAAATGGTTGTTGCATATTAAACTTTAGCACTGATGAGTTAGCACATATTAAATTATAACAATTATGCTAAAAAATACTTCAACATAATCTTTTTATATTCCGGCAGCCACTATTCCCACTGATCTCATGCTTTTCCATGAGACGGTAATAAGAATTGTCTGAGCAATTGATGAAGTGGCATAGTAAAAATATTACCTAAATCAGAGGTGAAGGTGGGACATGAAATCATTAAAGCTGTGAAGGAAGATCCATCTATGAAATGAAAATAATCTAAAAGGAGATATTAGAAAACTATGTGAGTAAGAAGGGAAAGATGCAGGAAAGGATAGATTTTGGCCCTGAGAGAGTAGGATAGAATTGAAGTAAGATAGGAAAACTCTTGAAGTCTTTCCTGATTGAACCATAATTTGTGCCTGGATGTGATACTTCAAAACTGTATCCATCAGCTAAGAGAAAAGCAGAAAAATAGGTGATGATTCTTATAGTCAACATGTTGAATGTAGGCCAAGGATTAGACACTCAGCTGAACACTGTCAATACCTAATTTCGTTAAATACCATAAACCCTACTTTATACATGAGAGAAGTTAATTCTATGCCTTGTAACAGGAAGAGTTGGGAGAGGTCTTGCACTTGATTGTTTCACTCAGTACAAGTGTGCTGCTAGTTCCTATTTTAAGCAAATTATGATATACATTTAGGTCAAGAAGAACTGATGAACAAATGAATAGAATATGTAGACCTGTTTGGATTCTGCTTTCTCAGTGAAGACCATTCACAAGTTGCTGTTGAATTAGTTGAGTTTGAAAATAATTTAAAAAACATTTTGACAGTGTAACTCATAGAACTATTTTGACTTAGTATTTTATTTTTCTTAACTCCTATTGACAGAATACAGAATACTTTTTCACATCTTTTTAAAAGTTATTCTATATGCTGAAAAAGATTGAAATTGTTGTGCCTGTTTGTTAATGAGGGAAGAATTGTGGAGAATAAATGGAGAATGATGTTTTTTTATACTAGTAAAAATTTCTCTTTATTCAATTTTTGTTTTCCATTCTGATAGTCTTTTCTTTCTTTTCTTTCTTTCTTTTGAGACAGACTCTCACTTTGTCACCCTGGTGCCATGGTGTCATAGCTCACGGCAACCTCAAACTCTTGGGCTCAAGAGATCCTTTTGCCCCAGTCTCCCAAGTAGCTGAGACTACAGGGCCCTGCCACAATGCCCTGCTGTTTTTAGAGACAGAGTCTTGCTCTTGCTTGGGCTGGTCTCCAACTTCTGTGTTCAGGCAAGCCACCTGCTTGGCCTCCCAGAGTGCTAGGATTCCAGGTGTGAGCCACCACACCCAAGGCTGTTCTCATGGTCTTGACTTTCTGGACTAACATCTGTAATAGGTGAGAAAATTGGGCTACCTGCTCTCTTCTTTCTCAAGCCCAGCTACAACCTTCACAGTAAGACATGGGGCCTGCCGATGACACTATACTAGGAAGGATTCCAGCTCCTTACCCTCAACCTCCAGCTTCACTAGCTTGGAGTACGCCGTCCCGAGGCTGTTTTTGGCCACACAGCGGTACTGTCCTGCATCTTCCTTTTGCACATTATGAATCCTCAGACTCCCAGATTCAAGAACTGCAATGCGGGAATTTTCCTACCAGAGAAAGGGACACAATTTTGAAAACATCTGTGGCTCTATCAAAGGTACATTTGCTGTATTTCGTCAACTTATCACATTGCTATGATCATCAAAAATACACCATTTTTAATCTTTATTGGGCATTTATTGTATATAACATACATTATTAAATGAATCAGTGCAAGATTATCCAAATAAAATTACCTTCACAATGATCCCATGAGATAGGCTATTTTTATTTTCTTTCATCACATGAAGACATGAAGGCTTACTGGACTTCCTAAAAGCCAAATCCAAGTCTGTTTGATGAAAGGCATTGCTTTTGGCCAGGGACAGAGGCTCATGCCTAGAATCCTAACACTCTGGGAGGCCAAGGGTGGATTGCTTGAGCTCAGGATTTGGAGACCAGTCTGAGCAAGAGTGAGACCCCATCTCTATTAAAAACAGAAAAATTAGCCAGGCATTGTGGTGGCACACCTGTAGTCCCAGGTACTTGGGAGGCTGAGGCAAGAGGATCGCTTGAACCTAAGAGTTTGAGATTGATGTGGGCTATGACACCACAGCACTCTACTCAGGGTGACAGAGTGAGACTGTCTCAAAATAAATACATAAATAAATATATGCATTGCTTTTAACTACATTGTTTACTCTGCATCCTATATGATATCTTTAGAAAAATAGATTAATATATACATCCTTTGAAAAATTCCACAAATAATATAAAAATTACTCTTTGGAATTAAAATGTTACATTTCCATTTTCTTTTCGGATCTCTGGTTCAGTAACATATATAGAACCACTTTTGATTTTCATTGGAGAAAATGCACCAGGATTTATAGCAAAAGGAATGCCAGAGAGTTATATAGATAATCATTAAAAATTAGCATTGTTTATTTAAAATAAAACAAAGCCAATCAATTTTATACTTTGTACCAATTAGCTGACATATATTGACACCTCTGTATTCCTGGTGGAAAGTGCCAGGCTGAGTAAGATGGCCAACAGAGTCTATGCTCTCGCTGTTGGGTGTTACAAAGATGGACAGGACAATAATGTGGTATAATACTTTATCAGTAGATGTGGGAATGAGAGACAAAAGCAGTATGAAATAAGCATATGAACAATAGATTTTTAATTCAACTCCTTGTTGTGACCAGGGCAGATTTGCCAAAGTGTGTGTTTACCAGACTTGAGTTTTCTTGCCTCTCCAGAACATTCTCATTTCTTCTCTTTAAACCTCATTTCTATTTCTCTCCTTCCTCCAAGAAACTAGCAACTCTAAAGCCTGGAGTTTATTTTCATCTTTTTTATCCCCTAAGGCTCAGAGATCTAATATTGAGAAAAAGATTTAACCAGCTAACCAATAAGACCCTAGATTTGTCTTTGCATTGCCTTTCCCACCCCTAATGTTATCGGTTCCCATCTTTGCTTTTTTCCCTAGCCAGCCCCGACTGGAATGCCCAGGTTCACGTATATGCAAACAGAAATATTTCGATTTGGTTAAAATCTATATGGAAAAAATTTAATACTAGAAGTTTGTAAGTGGGTAACTGAGTGCACAAAGAATTATTGTATTTGTAATTTTTTTTTAACTTTTGGCTTTTCTGTTATTTCTATCATTTTCTGTTTTATTTTACATTAATTTCTGCTCATTATTTCACTCTTTTTTTTTTTTCTACTAAATCACAGCCGTGTACATTAATGCAATCATGGGGTGCAATGTGCTGGTTTTACATACAATTTGAAATAGTTTCATCAAACTGGTTAACACAGCCTTCATGGCATTTTCTTAGTTATTGTGTTAAGACATTTATATTCTACATTTAGTAAGTTTCACACATAAATCTTGACAGGCATCTCAGAAGCCCACAGATCTCTCACCTACTAGCTCCTCTTGCTTCCTGCTCCACTCCCCATCTCTTTTTCTTTGCTATGCTCTTCTGGATTCCTTTTCTTCCCCCATCTTTTTTATCCCTTTCCTACCAAACTTCTTAAAAGATGAGTGTCATTTCTTGACTATCCACTTCTGCCTTAGCCCCTTTGCAATCTGGCTTCAGTCCTCACTACCTTCGATAATCTTTGTCTGCACTTACCTCTCTGCAGCACTCAACACTCATGACAACCCTCTCTGAAACGTCCCTCACTAGACTCTCATGACTTGCTCCTTGCTCTCTGAATGCTGCTTCTTTGCTTCATTTACTGAGTATCTTAGGTCCTCCTGTTCTCTAGTGTTTTCTGCAAAGCTCTCAGTCTGGTGATCTCCTTGCTCTCTGCAAGTCCTTATTTCTAATTTATTTCTTAACCCATTCCAACCTGGCTTTTGTTCCTACTATGGTCTAATAATTTCTTTTGTCTCTCTCAGTTCTTTATATTGGTATTTCCAAAGGCTCTGTTCCAATCTACTGTTTTTTTTTTTCCCTTACATACTCTCCTGGGTGATCTCATTCCTGTCTATGATTTAACCACCACTTGTACGGTCATAACTTCTAACTCCACAGCTTCAGCAGTCTTCTCCCTTAAACTTCATGCTAATGCTTCCAGCTTACTCCAGTTAGTCCTGGAAGTCATTCTCCTTGACTCCTCCCTCACTCTGACCTTCAATATTCAATCAATTACTAAGTCTGGAATGTTTTTAGCTTTTGAATATTTCTTGAATCTCTCATTTCTCCTTCACTCTCACAACTAAGCCTAAGCCACCAGCATCTCTTGCCTGGATCACTGATATAAATAGCATCTTTTTGTTGCCATTCTTGCCTCTTTCTTTTCTTTTTTTTTTTATTTCTTATAGCATAACTATATACATTAATGCAATCATGGGGTACAGTGTGCTGTTTTCATATACATTTTGAAATACTCTCATCAAACTTGTTAACATAATCTTCATGTCATTCTCTAGTCATTCATACTCTGCTTTTAGAAAGATTCACTTGTACCCTTGTAAGATAAACCATATAGGTGACACCACCAATCACCCTCCCTCCCCCCATCCACCCCCCTCACCTCCCCTCTCCCACCCTCTTCCCATAATCTAAGGCTATAATTAGGATGTGACATTCCTATAAAAGCTATGAATTAGTTTCAAAATAGGGCCATGTACATTGGATACTTTTTCTTGAGTATCCAATATTCATTCTTGAGATACTTTACTGAGAAGAACATTTTCTAATTCCATCCATATAAACATGAAGGAGGTCAAGTCTCCATCTTTCTTTAGTGC
Source organism: Galago senegalensis (assembly GCA_963575145.1). Lineage (NCBI taxonomy): Eukaryota > Metazoa > Chordata > Mammalia > Primates > Galagidae > Galago > Galago senegalensis. The sequence goes on along the minus strand of CAUYTI010099639.1, from coordinate 18,098 downwards.
TGCATAGTATTCCATGGTGTACATATACCACAATTTATTGATCCATTCGTGGGTCAATGGCATTTAGGCTTCTTCCATGACCTAGCAATTATGAATTGGGCTGCAATAAACATTCTGATACAAATATCTTTGTTGTAATTCGATTTTTGGTCTTCTGGATATATACCTAATAAAGGAATTGTGGGATAAAATGGCAGGTCTTTTTTAGTTTTCTCAGTGCAACCTCAAACTCTTGAGCTCAACAAGTTCTCTTGCCTCAGCCTCCCAAGTAGCTGGGAATATAGGCATATACCACCAAGTCTAGCTAGTTTTTCCTATTTTTGGTAGATGAACAGTCCTGCTCTTACTCAGGTTGATCTCAGACTCCTGAGTACAAGTAATCTACCTGCCTCAGCCTCTTAGAGTGCTAGGATTGCAAGATTGAGCCAACATGCCTGCAAAGAAAAACTCTTCATGATATCGAGCTGGGGAAAGATTTTATGAAGAAAATCCCATTGGCACTTGCAGCAACAACAAAAATAAATAAATAGGACTTGATCAAGCTAAAAACCTTCTGCACAACTAAGGGTACAACAATTAAAGCATACAGACAACCTTCAGAATGGGAGAAGATATTTGCACATTACTAATCTAACTAAGGCTAATAACCAGAATCTACAAAGATCTGAAACCAATCAACAAGAAGAGAGCAAACAATCCTATTTATCAGTGGGCAAGAGACAGGAGCTGAGCCCTTTCCCAAGAAGAAAGCTGAATGGTCAACAAACATGTGAAAAAATGCTAATCACTAATCATCTAACCTCAGTGAGAATAGCCCACGTCACAAAGTCCCAAAGCTGCAGATGCTGGCATGAATGTGGAGAGAAGGGAACACTTACACACTGTTGGTGGGATTGCAAACTAACACAGCCTGTTGGGAAAGAAGTATGGAGAATCCTCAAAGAACACAAGGTAGACTTTCCATTTGATCTCACAATCCTATTACTAGGTATCTACACAAAAGAAAAAAATTCATTTTATCATAAGAACATTTGCACTTGAATATTTATAGCAGATTAATTCACAATCAGAAAGACGTGGAAACAACCCAAGCGCCCATCAACCTATGGATAGATTAATAAACTGTGGTATGTGTACACCATGGAATACTAGTCAGCAATAAAGACAGATGGAAACTTTACATCTTGTGTATTTACCTTGATGGATTTGAACAACATCCTCTTTTAATTTCAGGTTAATGTGAGGGAACAAACAACTAGGTTATAATATTTGCATAATTTAGGTCAAGTTCCTCTTGTAGTTGTGCCCCACACCCAAAAGGTGTGCCATATACCCTCACGTTGTATCTGAAGAACATCCTCTTGAGTAAAGTATTGTTAAGAATGGAAAAGCAAGTATCCAATGTACTCAATACTAATATGAAACTACTGATGAACAACTATAGATCCAAATAAGAAAAAAACACAATTAAATTCAATAAGGGGGAGGGGAAGGATTTGATAAGCTCTCACCTACTGGGTACAGTGTAGGGGTATACAGCCCTTCTCCTAGGTGAAAGGCTCAACTACAACTTGAACTTTATCTAACACATGCAAACTTTGTAACATAATTTTTTTTAAGACAGAGCCTCACTCTGTCACCTTGGTAGAGTACTGTGGCATCAAGAAAACTCTCCTATATGTGGCAACAAGGATGAACTTGAAGGACATTGTGCTGAGTGAAAGAAGCCAGGCACAAAAGGACAGTACAGCAAGAGTCTGCTTATATGAGGCATCTAAAATAGTCACACTCGGCTCAGCGCCTGTGGCTCAAGTGGCTAAAGTGCCAGCTGCATACACCTCATACACAAGTTCGAATCCAGCCCGGGCCTGCCAAACTACAATGATGGCTGCAACCGAAAAATAGCCGGGTGTAGTGGTGGGTGACTGTAGTCCCAGTTACTTGGGAGGCGGAGGCAGGAGAATCACTTGAGCTCAGGAGCTGGAGGTTGCAGTGAGCTGTGATGCCACGGCACTCTATCCAGGGCGACAGCTTGAGGGTTTGTCTCTAAATAAATAAATACATAAATAAAATAGTCACACTTGCAGAACCGGACAGCAGAATAGTGGTTGCCAGGGGCTGGGAGGCAGGGAAATGAGAAGTGGCTATTCAACAGGTATAAAATTCTAGTTGTGTAAATGAATCCTTTCTAAGACTCAATTGCTTTTCATCTTTCCTGAATTAGAAATGCTTTTGTAGAGAGGCACTGGGCAATACAGAAAAAACCCTAAATTATAAGACATGACCTGGTCCTAAACCTCCATCCCACCATGTTTGTGACCTAGAACAGGTCACATTATCCTTTTGGAACTAATTCCTTATCTCTAACAGGAGGGGATGAGACATTAAATCAGTACACTAAGACCCCAGTATAGAGTTTAAGGCAACTGAAGTTTGGTATAACTAATCTCCAAGATTATATTTAGCTCAAATATTCCTTTATTTATAAAAAAGGATGACAGTTGAAGTTAAAACATTCTTTGAAAAGATTTATGCAGGGATAAATTTAAACTATTGATAAGACCCACAGCTAAAACATAATGGAAATGAATAATGAATATTTATTGAAGATCGGTTGTGTGCTAAAAGTCATTCACTTTAATTTAAGCTCATAGCAACTCAGCAAGGTGGTGTTACTATCGTTGTTAGATAGATGGAGAAAATAAGTGGAGAGAAATTAAGCAACATACACAGCTAGCCATGGTGGAGTCAGAATTTGAACCCAGGAAAAATTAAACAAAGTCACTGTTCTTTTTAGAAAACAGGAAAGAAGGAAAGTAAAGAGAATATAAAGCTGTTAAAGAATAACTACACGAGTTTTAAAATAATAAAAATAATTTTCTGAGTGCATTTATCATATAAGAGCTTTGGTGTTGCATTGCAGATTTTGAAAATCTCACAGTATGAACGTCTTGTTTGGGCAATAGAACTTATGTGATAGCTATGCTGTTTATTTTCACCTGGTAACCTTCACAAAGCAAAAGGCACTCAATTTTTCATTCCCTCCAATCATGGGGCTCTCTTTCTTGTTATCTTTGACTTTAGGGAGAAAGGAAAAGATAAATATTCCTACTGAGAAAAAGGGACAAGGCCAAAGCTTCAGCTCTGAGTCTCTTTCAGATAATACTGTTTGCTTCCCTAGACACTGCAAGGGAGTGGAAGTCCCACATTCCACTCCATCTTCCATATTTGATGGGATCTGCCAATACTAAGAGCTCTATAAATGGAGTCTCTTTCTGCCTATAAACTAGGTTCTTCTTTAAATTATCAAGAGGAAAAATGAAAAAGAAAAAATGGGGATAACTATCTCATGCACCTCTCCAGATAAAATTCAGTAGCTATACAAAGCAGTTAAAATCAGAATTGTGAATTACATACATAAACCTAAAAATACAAATACAGCACACTTTTGACATGGAAAAATACATGTTAATTTTAGCATCTGGAGTTTTTAGGCAGGTTCTAGCCTATCTGAAATTCCCCAGAAGTGTTAATCAGCATTGAACATCCTCATGACTTGCCAGGGTTATTCCCCATTGAAAGTCAAGAATAGTTTCCTGAGTTATTTTCTTGGCTCACATTTTGAAAAGAGACCAGACCAGCTGTGCAGAAGAATTGGGTGTCCACGTAGTTCTTCCCCCGTGTGATGTTTCTTCCATTTACTGCTGTTTGTTCCTATTTTTAAACATTTGTGAGTATTTTTCCTTGGCTCTTCTAATCGTCTACACTTTCCTGGATCTTCTAGTCAAATTGTTTCATGTTCTTTTTCTCTTAAATTTAAGTTAGTTGAACTGATTTGCACATATTTGGTCAAAGGTGAATAAAGGTTTCTTTAAAACAAACAACAGATATGGATCCTAATTATACTATTGTGGTTACAAACAATGTAAAATACTCCACATAATAAATTCTTGAGTGTGATATTCCAAAATTTTTTAAAATTTATTTGTTCTTTTCTTACAGCAAAAACACAGCATTGAAGGAGCTTGTTTTAACTATTTCTTTTCCTTAATTAGATCATATGTACGTTGTATAACCTGAATTCTGGTAAAGAGATGCCTCCAGATTTGTTTTTATTGCTAAAAATTGCCTTGGTTATATGGGTGTTTTTTTATGGTTCCATACAAAACAAATAGCTATTTTTTTTTAGTTCCTCAAAGTATGATGTTGATATTTTAATGAGGATTGCATTAAATCTATAGATTGTTTTGGGCAGTATAGACATTTTAACAATGTTGATTCTTCCTAGCCAATATTACAAGTTCACAGTGATCAAAACAACCTAGTTTTGGCACAAAAAATAGAGACATGGATGTATAAAACAGAATAGAAAACCCCAGAGATGAAATCAGCCTCATATCACCATCTGATCTTTGATAAACCAAACAAAAACATATACTAGGGAAAAGAATCCCTATTCAACAAATGGTGCTGGGAGAACTGGATAACCATATGTAAAAGACTGAAACTGGACTTGTATCTCTCACCACTTACAAAAATTAACTCATGGTGGATAAAAGATTTAAATCTAGGATGTGGAATGATGAAAATCCTATAAGAAAGCATCAGAAAAACTCTTGATGATATTGGCCTGGGGAAAGATTTTATGAAGACTCCATTGGCAATTGCTGACAACAACAAAAATAAATATACAGGACTCAATTAAGCTAAAAATCTTCTGCACAGCTAAGGATGCTGTGCAAACAGAGAAAGCAAACAAAGAAACTTCAGAATAGGAAAAGATTTGTATGCTATAAATCTGAAGAACGATTGATAACCAGAATCTACAGGGAACTCAAACTAATCAATAAAAAAAGAGTAAACAATCCCATTTATTACTGGACAAGAGATATGAACAGAACCTTCTCCTAAGAAGACAGATGAATGGCCAACATAGGAAAAAATGCTCATCATCACTAATCATCTGAGAAATGCAAATCGAAACCACACTGAGATATCACCTAACCCCAGTATGAATAGCCCACATCACAAAGTCCCCAAGCTGCAGATGGTGGCACGAATATGGAGAAAAAGGTACTCTTACACACTGTTGGTGGTAACACAGTGTTGCACACTAATACAGCCTCTTTGGAAATAAATATGGAGAATCCTCAAAGAATGCAAGGTAGACTTCCCATTTGATCCCACAATCCCATTACTAGGCATCTACCCAGAAGAAAAAAAAGTCATTTTATCATAGGGACATTGGCACTTGAATGTTTATAGCAGCTCAGTTCACAATCACCAAGATGTGGAAACAAGCCAAGTGGTCATCAACCCATGAATGGATTAATAAACTGTGGTATAGGTATGCCATGGAATACTATTCAGCCATAAAAACGAGGTAGATTTTCCATCTTTTGTATCAACCTGGATAGAGTTGGAGAATATTCTACTTAATAATGTATCACAAGAATGGAAAAGCAAGTATCCCATGTACTTCATGCCAATATGAAACTAACAGATAAACAAATACACACTACACAAGAGAAAAACACAAACTCAAGTGGAGGAAGGTGGGAGAGAGGAGGAAGGAGGAAGATTGGTGTGCTCTCAGACCTAACAGGAACAATGTAGGGGTATACGGCACAACCCTGGAGAGAAGCACAACTACAACTTGGACTCTACCTAACAAACACAAACAATGTCCCGTAATTGTCTATACCTCATATTAATCCAAAATGGCAATAAAAAGATTATATTGGGTGGCTCCTGTGGCTCAAAGGAGTAGGGCGCCTGCCCCATAGGCCAGAGGTGGTGGGTTCAAACCCAGCCCTGGCTAAAAATTGCAAAAAAAAAAAAAAAATTATATTTATGTCTACAAGGAGTAATTCTTCCTCATCAGTTTCAGTTCCATCATGCAAGGTAGACTTCAGCACATTAAAGATGTAGAATCCTTTCTATTTTTAGTTATTTATGTTGTATACTGGAGAAAGTCAGTCTTGTGTTAATTGGGGAAAAACTCACCATTAAATAAATGATACAAGGTTTAGAACAGTGTTTTCTGCCTTTTTTTTTTTTTTTAAATCTCATAGCACACTTGAACCTATAGTAAACTTCCAAGGCACACTTCAATTATGTTCATTAAAAGAAGATTTAAAAAAAAGAATATACTTACTGTGCTTTAATATTCTTTTGAACATAGATTAATTAATGATCTTTAAAAATTTTTGCAGCACACCTAAGATCCTCTCACATCACTCAGAGTGTCACAACACACCAGTTGAAAATTACTGATTTAAAAACTTATCAAGTGAGGCATCTATTAATTGGCCCCTTTATCTCACTCACATTCATGCTCTCTTGTTGTTTTCATCAATGCCCAAATTTTTTTCTATATCCGGAGAAGTTACAACTTTCATCATCAAATTCACCATTTCTACCAAATTCAAATTCCAGTTGACCCATGGGCCACAGCCCTTCCATAAGAGCACCAATCTCAAAAAATGACCCAATAGTACCTAGCTGGCCACACAAGTATACAGAGAATGGCTAGCCTGTAGTTTTGAAAGATTTATTTTTGAAACTAGGGGAGATTAAGCCATGTTACATGTCATACTGTTTGGTTAAACCTTTCTCAAGTTGCATATTAACTGGACCATGTGTGGCAATTAAGGCACATGTGTTTTATATATTGAAGACCCAGTAACAGGCCTGTGGCATCACACTAAAATTTCATCTTCTTTATAGGCTGTAAATTCTACTGGAAAGGGATTTCCCCATTTAAATATGTTTTCCCATCACTTAGATACTTCCCAATGTATAACAACAGTTTAGGAAATGTTTAAGGACTTTCAAACACACAGGGTAAGAGGGAGAGAGATGGAGGGTCACAGTGTATGGCATAACTCTTGGGGGAGGGTCACAATCATAAGAGGGACTTCACCTTGCAAACGTAATCAGAGTACCCTCATTTTTGTGCCCTCAATGAGTCCCAAACAATATTCTTCTGAGCAAAGTATCACGAGAATGGAGAAAAAAGTATCCAATGTACACACCCCTATTATGAGACTAATTTAAACCTTTTATATGAAAGCTATAACCAAATAGCCTAAGAACATGCAGAGGGGAAAGGGAGGGGGAAATGGGAGGAGGGAGGGGGGTTGGAGGGATCACTTCTGAGGTTTGTCTTATAGGGGTACAGGTGAATCTTTCTAAGAGTAGAATGTGAACATTTTAAAGCAGTAACTGAGAAAATGACGTGAAGGCTGTGTTGACCAGTTTGATGGAAGTATTTCAGAATGCATGTGAAAACCCCACACTGTACCCCAGAAGAGTATCAATGTACATAGTTAACATTCAATAAAAAAAAAAAAAAGGAAGACTACTACTGGAACAAAACCATGATTTTTAGAGAATATGCAAGTCCGTCAAAAAACATACATCCTCAGAGCCCCAGGGGTATGAGAGACCTGTGGTGTGATAGCATGAGCTCACACTGTGAAACATTGTAAAAAAACAACCACACGAAATTCATCCTTGTGTCTAACAAGGAGGTGACTGAAGGCATCATTCCAAACACTGCATCATATTTGGAAGTACCTTTCTGGTCGAAGAATTAAGAATTGTTATGCTTCTCCTAAGTAGTTTTTATTTAGTGTTTTTATGTTCTAGATGTGTAATGTTTTGTATTTTGTGTATCCCCTGCATAGCTCTTGTGACAGTTTGTAATTATATATTCATTTGAGGGAAAAAAAAAAAAAGAAAGTCAAAATGATACACTATTCTTTTAAATGTGAAAAATCACCATGAATATAATTTATCTATTGACTATTTATAGAAACTTATAATCTACTTTATCTAGATGAATATAAATACCTATTTGGATATTTATATAAACCAAAAGAGTATGGAGCATCCAATTAATGTGGACCAAACTGGCAAAATTTTAATTTCATGCTTAAGTTGTATCAAAATGAAGATCTATGAATATGTTAGCATTTAGGCATGTTGATATGCACTACAAAAAGTATTATGGAATTTTTCCAAGTACACTAGAAGTTACTGAGTTATACTTTCGACTAGTGTCTCACGTCAAGGTGAAAAAAAGCAAGAAATATGTACTATTTTATTGCAAGCAGGGGCCCTACTTCTAAATGCCAGTGGAGAGCTCAAGAGAACTGCACTATTTTTGTAGAGAAATGTTTTATCTGGTTTTGAGTGGCCTCGATTCTTCTAAGTAAGGTACTAGAGAGCCCTTCTTCACTTACTGAACTCTAAGCAAAGTGTCTGGTATTACCAGTCTTAAATGGTCTTAAAGAAGTAGGAAAGGGTCAAGAGATTAGATGAGTTTGAATACCCGAGTAGTGTGGAAGTGTGTATCCCAAATGCCGATGACCTCCATTTAGTCTGCTTTGGTGAATGTAGAAGAGAAAGGATCTTAGTATTGGAGAAAAAGAAGTCCAACTGATGCACCACACATTTGAATTCTTTATGTTTAACTTCGGTTGTAACTCAATCCACTTAATGGACAATTATCTTTTTCCTAAAACAATCATATCCCATTTCTTTCGTGATATAGGACAAAGAGGGAAGAAATAGCTGAAGGTCCCCTTAGAGACCAGCACCAAGAAGAATCAGTTGCTTTCTACAATACATAAAATGACATATATGGGAAAAATAGTCACCTAAAAATAAATAACAGTATTTTATCAATACAAAAAAGGTATTCTCAAGTCCTGCTGCAAGGGACATTATGCAAGCTATAACACTTCTAGAAGATAACATGAAAGAAAATCTAGGCAGTCCTGGGTATGGTGATGATTTTAGATTTAACAACAAAAGCCCAATCCATAAAAGAAAAAAATTGACAAATAGGACTTTGTTATAGTTAAAGACCTCCATGGAGGGCACAGTTATGAAAATGAAAAGATAAATGACATATTGGGAGGAAATATCTGGAAAAGACATTTGGTAAAGGACGGTTATCCAAATTATACAAAGAGTGCCTAAAACTCAGTAAGAAAACCATTCAATTACAAAACTACAAAACAGGCAAAAGATTTGAACAGGCACCTGATGAAGGAAGATGTGTAGATGGCCTGAGGTATGAAGGGAAAAGAATATGAAAGATGTTCAACCTCGTATGTCATCAGGAAACTGAAAATTCTCTGGAAGATGAGCTACCACTAAACATGGATTAGAATGGCTCCAGTTCCAACATCAAATACCGGTGAGGCTATGGAGTGCAAGCCCACTCATATATTGCTGGTGGGACGTTAACATGGCCTCACCACTTGGGAAAACATTTGGCAGTTTTTTACAAAGCTAAACATAGGCTAACTGCCAGCAGTCATGTTCCTTGGCATTCTCCAAATAAATTGAAAACTTACATCTGTACCAGAACCTGCACGCAATGGTTTTTAGCAACTTTATTCTTAATTACCAGAAATTTGTAGGAACCAATATGTGAATGAATAAACAGTCTGTAGTACATTCATAGAGTGGACTGTTATTCAGAGAGAAAGGGAAACGGGCTACCAAGCCAGGAATAGACGTATAGAAACCTTTGAAAGAAGCCAGCCTGGAAATGCTACATGCTATAGGATTCCAAATATATTACCTTATAGAAAAGGCAAAACAATAGACAGTGAAAAGAGTAGTGGCCGCCAGGGGCCCATGGAGGGATGAAGAGGTGAAGCACAGGGCAATTTCAGGGCAGTGTGAGACTGTGTCCTATGATGTGGTGGTGGTGGTGGGTATAAAGCACTGTGCATTTGTCAAGACTCATACAACTGTACAAGACAAGGCCTGAACCATGCTACCTGTGGGCTTTGGTTAATACTACTATGTCCGTATTGTTTCACCAATTGTAACAAACGTACTACACTAATGCAAGATGCTAATAAGTAGGAGAAACTGTGGGAACAGGCCGTGGGGGGCAGAAGAGAGGCACATTGGGACTGCCTGTATTTTCCACTCATTTTTCTAGAAACCTAAAACTGCTCTAAAAAAATGCAGTCTATTTAACAATTCTGTTAAACGAGTGTACACGTTGCGCCAGTCCCTGCCATAAAGGTACAACTTCACTACCGTATCTGTCACTCGGTTCGCTGTAAACCGATACGCTGCTGTGGAAAGAGAAGGAAAGGGAATCAAACCAGCCTGGTTTAAATTGCATCTATCCCATTTCCTCTTTAGGCGATAATGGGAGAATTATGACTTCTCTGAGCCAATGTTTTCTCATGTGGACAATAGACATTGCTGTTGTTACAGTGTGTGTACGTCACCACAGGCTTGGTGACTCACACGGCACAAATTTATTATATTACGATTCACTTCAGTGAAAAGGTATTGGGAGGGCTCTAGTGAAGAATTTGTTTCCTTGCCTTTTCCAGCTTCTTGAAGTTGGCCGCGTCCCATGGTTCACAGCCTCTTTTCAAAGCCAGAATGGCAGGTCAAGTGCTTCTCATGCGGCTTCACTGACACTGTCTCGTTGGCCTCCTTCGTCTCTTACGGACTTTTCTGATCACATTGGGCCCTCCGGGATAATTCAGTATGATCCTGCTTTCTCTAGGGCAGCAGATCAGCTACCTGAATTTCACCTGCTACCTTAATTACCTCTTGCCATTTAACATAATACATTCATGGTTTCTGGGAATTAGGACATTTTTTTGGGGGGGGGGCACTATTCTGCCTACAACGATAGCCAATCAGGAGTTGCTCCCCACAGCAATAGTGATGAATTAGCAGTGTTATTATACTCTGTTACCTCAGGTCTTTGTGGGAACCAGGTCGGTGACCCCATTAACTTGATGGGGAAGTCTAGGGAAAGGCCTTTCCGCAGATCCTGCAGGCAGGAGTACACATGACTCATTGATATCAGTTTATCTTCCTAAACCTGCTTATAAGGCCTAATGAATTTAGCATCTTGCTAAAGCACTCCTTTTTTTTTTTTTTTAATAAAAATGAAGGGAATGTTAAACAGAAAGTTTATTTCCAGGCAGTTCCCTTCTTTGCATAGTCAATTGGAGGGAGCAAAAATAGAAAAGAAGACATAGCTAACATTCTTACTAATCATCTGATGACAGTGAATTACATTATTGGTAGGGATCCATTCCCAAAGTCCATAGAAACACATTGGTGTGAAAACTGGCCGTCTGAGAAACACCTGAGCCTGAGCTCTGGGCACTTACAATTTCAGAGGCCCATAAAAGAAAAAAAGAAAAATCATAAAGGCTATGTTTCTCTTGAGACTGACCAAGTTGGGAATGAATTCCCCGGTCCCCTTCTGAGAGCAGCAAACCATAATTTGTGGAGTTCCTGCCCCTCCTGAAACACGTTTACAGATCAGAGTTAGGACTAACTCACTTCTTAATATCCTTCATCAATATCCTTCCTTAGAGATGGAATCTGAAATGCTGTATAATTTGGGATTTATTCTTTCACACCTAAGTTGGGCTCTTTTGATTGCAAAGAAGGGAAATTCATTGCATTGTCTCAAGTATAGGATAGTGAGTGAATTTTTAAGATGCCCACTAAATGCAGTGGTGTGATATGCTCCCCAATTGTGTTCAAAACATAATTTTTATGATTATGTAGTTGTTTTCTAATTCTTAACTTTTTGAAATAAACCTCTGGGAATTATTATAAATTCATGAGTAGAGACCAGGTCTTATATTGATATTTATCATTAATTTGCTAGGTTCTTGGCTGAATAGGATCACCTTCTCTATTCCATAACCTCTATCCTTATACAAAGATGGCTCAAGAGAAATGTTATCCTCAAAACCATCTTACTTTAGAATGTTTCACAGAAACCGGTCTCCTGGGTGTTTGCTCTAACGGCTGAGTCTGTGACCCTATTACTGATGATTCTGGTTATAAGGGCTGGATGGGTCCAGGGAATTGACATTTTTACCAGGTTCCCCAAGCACACTGCCATCATACAGTTCTAAGCATACTTTGGGAAACACAATCCTTGTCCTCTAAACCTCTCTGCTGTACAATTGTGTGCATCCACTCTGCACAGCCATCTTCATTAAAGAACACATTCTCGCATCTCACTCTGGACCAATTAATCTGATTTCTCTAATCATGAGTGTTCTAATCGCTCACTCTTCAAAGTGATGAGAGATTTCTCAGAAAGCACTTTGGTTTTTGGAGAAGTGGAGCGACTGCAATAACACTGATTTGTTTTTGTAATGTGGGCAGAGGACAAAATTAGCCTTTGGTTTCCTGATTTAAAGTAATCATTTACTTTAGAAAGGAAGGCTGTTAGTATGCTTAGTGGGTCATTTTGATTGCTTACAAACCAAATAGATTTAGTAATTCAGATTTTGATGTCTGAACAAATTGAACAAAAAGTCCAAGTTGTATGGAAATCTTGAAGGGGAGGAAAAGAAAGAAATAGAAATGGGTGGGGAGGTTTTTCAGGACATTTATTTTGGGGCAACCTGCCACTATTCCTAATCCCAAATTGAGCATTCCAGTGGCATGGAATTCTTAACATTTTGTGGGAGAGTTATGAATTCCTTTGGGGATATGCTTAAAGATCTAAACTCACTCACTAGAAAAATGTATGTACACACATACATAAACATTTTCAAGAAATTTTATGCACATCATGGGACCCTCAAGAGCTCATCCAAATTTAGAACTTGTATTCTGAGGAGACTGACCCAGGCCTCTCCCTTTAGTGGAATCATTTTGCTACTACACATCATAAAAATAAGGATCACCCAAGGGTAAATTTTAAATGTGTAGATGCTTGGCCTCTATGCAGATCACTGAAATTATTTTAAGAGCCTTGCTTAGATAATACCGATACAGGTAATGAATGACCACAGTTTGAGAAATGATTACAATTGAAAAACTAGGCAGTGACCCAGAAAGAAAAAAGTAGCCCAACTGGTACAAAAATATAGGGAGACCAGACCACTTTTCCTCAGCAAGATGGAAACTCAAGCATCAAGAGGAGGAATGGCTTTTTCCGTTCCAGACCATACCTTCTATCTGCCCTCTATTTAGCTTGGCCATTTGGAGACATCATTTTCATTTTCCCCAATTATAATTTCCCCCAGTGCTCATTTTAACTTCATATTTTCTATGTAAATGATTGAAGATGGGAATGGATAAACAGAGCAATTTCTCTCTCACCCCAAACTTGCACAAGGTGGACCTTGAGTCTGTCATTTCTCTTCAAAGGGCCTTCCTTCCTCTCCTTGTTTTCATGGAACTGTATTGCTTATAACTCCAAAGAGGTGAGGAGAGAGGTGCTGAGTGGGCAGGCTGCTGAGACTCCTCCTCACCCGCCTCTAGATGCTTCCAGACGGCAATGTGGTGAGATATTCTGAAACAATGCAGATTTTCTGTGGGTTGGCAGCAGCCATTGGGGAACATTACTCCACATGTCCTGAGTGTTATGCTTGTGCCAATGGGTGAGAATATTAGGGAAAAAAAAACAAAGGAAGTGTAGACTCCATCCTGCCTGAAAGGACAAGCTCTTCATTTTCCCAACTGATATATCAAGATACTAATTAGAATAAAATACACACAGACCCACTCCACCCCAGTTAAAACCAGGCATGTGGCCAAATACTTCTATTAAAATGATAGTATTTTTGTTTCAGCCATGAAATGCATCAATCTCAATGAACTTTCAGAACCCTGGCTCATCAAAATCTCCTCCTTTATCTTTTATCACAAATCAAGATTCCTTTCAGATTGTGTAAGAAGAAATAGGAGAAAAGAGTGACAATACTGCTCTGATGCAAAAGGACATTTCAGTGGCTCTCAATAAGGCAAAAGAAAACTAGCAATCAAATGTGATGATTCTTTTATTGTTGACATAGTGAGATGGTTCCCTTGGAAACTAACACAAACTCTTCAAGCCAGCTCCACCCACAGCAAATTAAAAGGCTTTCAGAGAAACAAGAGCTATGGCAGTGGTGGGAATGGTGGGGAGGGAAGGGCAGAGAAGTGAGCCAAGGCAACTGCTCGAATGCCAAAAATTAAGAGAAACAGAACACACTGGAGGCATCATTTCACGAACATCCAAGTCAATTAGATTCAATCAATTCTAATTATTGCATGTTGCTATTTGTCTCCAAAGTGATTTCTTGAGGCAAAAAGAGCAGAACTTCTCAATTAGAAAACAGATAACAAATATTTTATTAAACACCTAATGAGAATTGCACCGTGGTTAGGCCACAGAATTTCAATGTACTGAAAAGACAGCTTAGGATTTTGAAGACCTTGGACGGTAATGAGTTTCCAGTGAAGGTGGCGCATGAGGAGGTGTGTGGCATTGGGAAACACAAATGCACGACTGGCCTCTCATTAAGATACTTCTGAGAGGAAAACATAATGAAGTGTAGATATTTGAGAAGCACCGTGGATCAGAGAAGGAAAATAGAGTGTTCAGATGCCTTCCGTTTGTATGGTAGACATGGGGTTTCAAACATGAATTTTATTTTTTGTTTTTCATAATTCTTTATATTTTTTAAACAGCACTATTGGTTCTGGAAATTCATGTTCCTCCTTGCTCTTCAACTGGAGGAGGTTAGCTGCATCCAGATAACTTCATCCCTGGAAATCTGTACCAACAACTCAACTTGTTGGATTTCTGCTATAAAAATACAACATTCTTTGAATTTAATAAATTAAGGCAGGAGCTTTCTACATATAAAAACAAAATGCATTAAAATGTAAATGCTTTTTGATAAACTTGAATGTCATATATGTGAAGACATAAGACCTAATGAAATAAACTGAAATGTGGTTTAATACTTATGTACAATCATGTTCATCAGTTCATCATAGTGTCAATTATGACAGTATAAAATCAAACATGATATACATCTTCAATTATATTGAATTTTATACACAAATTTTGATCCCTCTATTTATAGATATTAAAAATCATGTTTACATATACCAAAACGGATGTGGGGAAATGTTCAATACTGTTTGTTACTCCTAAGCCAAAAAAAAAAAAAAAGCAGATTGTAAGTTAATATAAAATAAAATATAAAATAATATATTTATCTACAAAAACCTGGAAAGCATGTCCTTTAAATTTTTATTTTTCAGAAAGATGCAGAGCAACATGACTGAATTGAACACTGCAATGATTGTCCTCCCCAGTGGGACCACCAAATTGAACAACTATCCAGGCAAGACAGCACCACCTTGATAAGAACCACAAATCAGGTAAGTGATCATAGGACCTAGTTTTTACATAATATCAAAAAAAGTGGCACTGAAGAGGGTACAGAAGGAGTCTTTCATTGCCTATGCCACACCACCCCCAGTTCCTGGCAGCACTGCACCAACACTGGGTAGAGAAAGAATTTGTGGAGGAGGGAGAGCAAAGTGATTGTGGGACTTTGCATTGGAACTCAGGGCTACCTTGTCCCAGGGGAACACAGCAAACTGAAAAATTCTATTGGTGCCCACAGAAGGAGACTTAGACAAGCCCCAGCCAGGGGGAAATGCTTTGCACCAATACAGGAATCTGAGCTCTGGTTACCTCCAGCATTAGCTGATGAAAGTGACATGAATCCCAGAATAAATTTAAAAGGCAGTCAGGCCACAAAGACTATAGTCTTAGGGAAAGCTCCACTGCCACACTGAACTCAGAGCCAGGGGACCTGGGTACCTGTGACATGATGATACCAACTGTGGTGTACAAAGGAGTGCCTAAGCCATCCCTCCCCTAACTCTATGGAGTTTAACTTGAGAAGAAAAACTCCTTCAACTTGGAGAAGGAAAGGGAAGGGTACAGAGAATTTGTCTTCCAGCTTAGGTACCAGCACACTACAGTAAAATAAAGTAGCCAGCAGTCTTTTGAAGCCACTGATTCAAGGTATTATCTCCCAGAGGGCATTGCTAGATCTTCTAGATTCACCCTGGGCCAGAAGGAAACCTGCTGCCTTGAAGAGAAAGACCCAGTCATGCCAGAAATCACCATAAGCTCTGCTGGGCCTCAATAAACAACAATATCCAGGCCATAGCCACCCTAGGCCTTGGGCAAGACTGTGCTGGCTTGAGGTGTGACCGAGTGCAGTCAACTACAATAACTTTTTAGGAAATAGGTAATATAAAAAGATATAAAGAGAAACAACAAAAAGTCAAAAAGTGGGAGAATGAGTTAAAGTATAGTTTTTTGTTTTGTTTTGTTTTTCAGCTTTCTCTGTGTTTATTTAATTTTTTTTAAATTTTAGATAGAGTTTCATTTTGTCTCCTTTGGTGGAATGCTATGTCATCATAGCTCACAGCAACCTCCAACTCTTAGGCATAAGCAATCCTCTTGCCTCAGCCTCCCAAGTAGCTGAGACTACAGGCATATGCCACAAAGTCTGGCTATTTTTAGAGATGGGCTCTTGCTCTTGCTTGAACTGGTCTTGAACTCCTGAGCTCAGGCAATCCACCATCCTTGGCCTCCCAGAGTGCTAGGATTACATACAGTAGGTGAGCCACTGGACCCAGCCCTTTATTTTTTTTAAGCAGAATTGTCCTGAGTTTAATATAATTGGCTGTGCAATGTTTTCTGCAATCCTCATGGTAACCTCAAATCAAAAACTTATGACAGATACACAAAAAATAAAAAGCAAGAAAATTAAAACACACTACCATAGAAAATCACTTTTCCACAAAGGAAGACAAGAAAGTACTTCAAAAACAAGCAGAAATCAACTAAAAACATGGTAGCTGCAGTCTTACCTAACTACATTACTATTTTTTTTTTTTTTTTTTTGAGACAGAGCCTCAAGCTATCCCCCTGGGTAGAGTGCCCTGGCATTACAGCTCACAGCAACCTCCAACTCCTGGGCTCAAGCGAGTCTCTTGCCTCTGCCTCCCAAGTAGCTGGGACCACAGGCACCCACCACAACGCCTGGCTATTTTTTGGTTGCAGCCGTCATTGTTGTTTGGCAGGTCCGGGCTGGGGATTCGAACCCGCCACCTTAGGTGTATGTGGCTGGTGCCTTAGCCGGTTGAGCTATAGGCGCCAAGCCTACATTACTATTGAATGTAAATATACCAAATGTAAATGCACGAAAAGTCTCCAATCAAAAGGCATAAATAAAATGGCTGAACTGATTAAAAAAAGAAACCTACCCGACTATATGTTTTCTACAAGAAAAGCACCCAGTGAAAATGCTGGGTCAAAGGATCATTGCCTATATGGTTACGCCAGTTATTCCCACCTTGATCTTTCTAGGGGATATATAATTTGGTACTCCAAAGAGCAACATAGCAGAGTGCCTGCTTGTTTGGGGAAAGTATTTAAATAGCTGCCTCTGGATGACCCTTCACTGTGAGAGACAATGTCTGATAAAAATGTGTACATTTAAAGAGGCCATAAGCTGCTAGTAGGTTGTATAAAACTGACTATAGAGGAGTGGAAAAATATGAAGGAGAAGCTGGGAATATGAAGAGAGACATAATGTCTGTGGATGTGATATGATCCTAAAAGCTGACTTTCCACTCTTTTCCTCCCTCTTTACCTTCTCAGGCCAACTACATTTTATCAAAACAGAGGAGGGCACCCCTAAGCCTGCCTGCTGCATGAGTGCTATTTGTGATGTTACCAAAAGTTGTAAGTCATCTCCAGGATCTCCTAAACAGAACCTATGTCTGTATTCTCTACTTATCAACTCATTCTATGATCAACTCTCTGGATATAGCTAGAAAGGCAGAAAGAAATAAGGCTGAGTTCTTTTGTGAGTGATAACTAGTAAGATTTAAAGAGTATGAAATTCTCTATCTAGTCCAACATCATAGAGGACACAAGGCTTGGGTACACATCTGCTCTCCTAGGGGAGTTTTGATGAAATAGCTTTCACATTCTTTTGCCCCGCTCAGTTGTGTTCACATGGGATGAGGACCAAATTAGCTGATAGACAAGACAGAGAAATCCCCAATAATCCTCTGAGCTAGGCCCTCAGGGGAGAGGGCTGCTTCTTTGAAATTCCAGCAGGTGCCTATGGACCCAGCTACTTGGGAGGCTGAGGCAGAAGACTCACTTGAGCCCAGGAGTTGGAGGTTGCTGTGAGCTGTGATGCCACAGCACTCTACCCAGGGGGACAGCTTGAGGCTCTGTCTCAAAAAAAAAA
>CAUYTI010099636.1:0-32130 GCA_963575145.1 Galago senegalensis | reverse complement strand
AGCCGGGCGTTGTGGTGGGTGTCTGTGGTCCCAGCTACTCGGGAGGCTGAGGCAGGAGACTCGCTTGAGCCCAGGAGTTGGAGGTTGCTGTGAGCTGTGATGCCAGAGCACTCTACCCAGGGGGACAGCTTGAGGCTCTGTCTCAAAAAAAAAAAAAAAAAAAGAATACATATGTAAGGAGAATTCATCTGGCAGAGATTGAATCTCTGGGTTATAGGTGATGGAGGTTCATAATTCAATAAATAGATTTGGTATCTTTGACCAAAAGGGTTAAGGGAAGAAGCAGAGAAATTTTATCTAGATGAGTCCGTTCTTCAAGTCCATTTAATAGGAATCGCGGGAGAGGACTGGATTACTTTAACTTGGCACTCATTGCGCACATCACATTTTAAATAAAGGCTTTGTCTCAACATGGCATCAAGCATGGCCAAGCATCCTGGGCCATCTTGGAACGTGCAGGTCCAGGAAAGGACTTCCTGGAACCGATTTCCTGGCGTTTCCATCCCACGCTGTGGTGCTCTGCCTGCCTCAGGCTTTGGCACAGCTCTTCCTTAAGCCCTTGGTGTCAGAACTAAGCTCTGGGCTGTGATATTTGCCTTCCAAGAAGTCACTGGCAATCGTCCACTCTTTTGTTTTGAGATTTGTCCCTGGGCTAATCTCCAAGCCTATCAATCAGCCGGAAAATGTGAACTCTAGATGACAGCTGGAGTCCTTTGCTGCTGCCCCCGAGCTGCTGCGCTGCCAACTTCAGAAGACAGAGTATGTTCCTCTCACAACTCACATTTAATTATGCAGAATGTTTTATTTTTTGTGAACTCATGAAAGATACTATGTGTAAAAGCCCTAACAGGGTTAGGTGGGTAGGAGACGTAAAATAAAATCCCCTTTGCTTCCCTCAAACTTCTCTCTCCCTTTGGTTTACAAGTGAAGAAATTACTTGTTAGAGGCAATTATTAATATAAACTTCTAAAAAGTTTGGCGACACAAAATGGTGCACATATGAATGAAGATCGGAGAATAAGATTAGAAAAATGTAATCTACTGTTCTCAAACGATCAAAAGATGGATGTCTAATGCTATGTTTTCGTGGTGGCCCAGGCTAAGCTGTAAAAAACAATAACAGCATTCTAACAATGTAGCATGTTTCATTGAAATAGAACTCAGGGCTTGTACAAATGCTGCTTAAAAACCTGATGGCTAATCTCTGTTTCAACTATGATTCAAGAATCATTTAGGAGCATCTGAGGTAGAGGGTGAGCAAATATAGAAAGAAGGGGATGCATGGAACATGTCCACCCTGGCACAGGTTTGGAGTTCAACTCTGATAGCTGCCACATGCTTTAGTCCTCCTCCGCTGTGGATGTCCCTTGGTCTTATGTGGAATGTAGAGGCTGCTCCTATCATTCGTACTGAGGGAGAGGTAGAGAAATAGGAGGGAGATGCAAGTACAGCACAGTGCACGTGTGACTATTGTATCTGTCACGTGCTTATGTAGTTTTAGCCATATCTATGAATGTATGAACCTTTCAGTGGATAATTTGGTACCTGAGACCAGGAGCTTGTAAGTGTAAGGGCCAGACCAGCGCCATTTTGAAACCGCAGGGCCACTCCCTGCTGCTTCCCCCACCCCTGGTTGCACAGCCGTTAAACTGTTGAATTGAGTCACCTAAGACAGACAGCTGCCATAATAGGCAATAAGTATCAGTTCCCTCGAACAACTCCCATAATAGGCAATAGGTATCTACTTCCTTGAAATTCAGGTATTCTTCCTAACTAGGCTACACCACCTCTAGCCCCGGTTAAGAAATCCCCTACCCTTCACCTGTAGCAATCCAAATCCTCCTTTACTAGTGAAATCATCAACCACCAATCAGGAGTGTACCCGTACCCTGACCCTACCCTTTTTGCCTTCTGTACCCCATAAAAACCTTGCACACCCCAGGTTCGGGGCTTGTCCTCAACTTGCATGCCAGGAGACTCTGGGCTTCCCGGGGCCTGAATAAAATTCACCTCATGCTTTTTACACTGGAGCATGTCTCGGATTCGTCTGTTTGGGCTGTATGGGAGAATAATTTTTTGGACCTACATAAGGAAGATTCAGGATAGCAGGATTCAGGAGACAAGAGTTCTGTCCTTCCTGTGCATGGCAGTGTTCCTGCAGCGTCACTTTGATTTTTGCATTGCACAGTAAAACTGAACTGTCTTTTCCGGGCATGTGAGTGAAATGAAAAGGCATAGGGGCAGTGTTCAAAGCGTTAGGGTGAATGTCCTGATGGGGTGGAAGGTATAAATGGAATAGTTCCCTCGTCGTGGGCAGGTGCCCTGCTGGTTGAAGAATGTTGCTTAATTTGGGGCAAGTTAGATCCAGGAAAGAGTGGGCTCTTCTTCTGTGATTGGAATTACTTGTCAAGCTCGTTTTAAGCGCACAAGAATTCAAGGTTTTGTGGGTGACAACAGCCCAATCCAAGAAGGCACGTATTTAGTGGAATGAAATTACATTGTCTGCAAATCAATAAGTCCTAATTAGAAGTGTTGGACCCCTGCTCTGGCTATTGTGATTCCTAAGTTTCGTGACAGTGGTGAAGTGAGGAGGCCGATTGGAGGACAGAAGGCAAATGTTAGAGAATGGATTTGATGGAGAATTGTTAAAGAACTAGACTGATGTAACACATCTTATTACTCAAATGTAAAGTTCATGGAAATAAAAGTATTGGAAACAAATTTCTCAGTGAGGCTTTCTAAATAGCTTTGTGTTACTGCCTCCATTAAAATGCAAATTACCATGGATATTACAGACTGGAAAGGGTGAAATCATGCAGACAAAAGCAGAAAGAAAGCATTTAAAGGGCATAAATTACTTAAATTAGATCAAGACCTAGGGATATCGTTTAAAGGCCGTAACAGCATTTTCTCATCACAGGGAGGATGAGAAGGTTTTCTGCAGCTGTGACTGTTCTTTCCGTTCTTTCTACCAGCTGGTCTTGGAATGCAGCCCAAGTCACTGGGCAGAATGTTCTGCACATAGTGACCTCTCCACAAATCGGGTTAAATATTTAAGATCAATTTGGATCGTGTTATAGACTCTAAAATTAGAAGGTCTTTTAGCTGCTGTCCCCTTCAGACTCCTTAGAGGAGGAAGTACTGAGACTGGAGCTGAAGGATAGGTAGAGGGCCCTTCTTCCCTACAGAGAGACATCAGCTCTCACAGAGCACCCTCAAACGCACATGGTCTGCCACTTGGAAGGGAGAGCTTTATGTCTCACAAAGGGTAGCAGCCTGTAGGCTGGCCATCTTGCCTGGACAGTGGGAGCAGGAATTTATGCTGAGTGCAGGCACCCAATGTATGAGGTTGGGCAATTCAGTTCCAGAACTCACCCTCGAGAAAGTGCTACATATCTCTTGCTGATGTCACTATAGCCACCTTCACGGTGCTCCCCTGGGCCATCCAGTGACTACATGCTCCCCTTGGCCATCCAGTGACCGGGTGCTCCCCTTGGCCATCCAGTGATGGAGTGCTCCCCTTGGCCATCCAGTGACCGGGTGCTCTCCTTGGCCATCCAGTAACCATAGTGATACTGGGCAGTGAGGCTTATATGACCTCCCATGCTGTCATGGCTGGGCATTCACTTTTAAGGTTTCTCTGGAGTTCTCTTCCAAGAGGGGTCAGTTCAGTTGGGGGGATTAGGATTTTATTTTAGTTCTCACTTGTCAGGGGTCACTGTGCCCCCCTCATTTCCAGTGGGCCTCCCTGTCTCCAGAAAGGAAGCTCATGGGGTAACGCTCACAGGCTTTCATTCAGGCTGTGCTTCTTCCCTCCATTTGCACCCCCACATCTCCTTCCATCCCTGAAGTCTCAGGCACACACCCCACAGCCTCAGCTGTTCCTCCCTCTCTTGCCCTCCCCTTCCCCTGTTGAGCAGTGTGTCTCCCCCTTTCACTGTGCTGTGTGCTATGTGCTGTGTGATGTGTGCTGTGCTCTGTGTGCTGTGTGATGTGTGCTGTGCTCTGTGTGCTGTGTGATGTGTGCTGTGCGCTGTGTGCTGTGTGCTGTGCACTGTGCGCTGTGTGCTGTGTGCTGTGTGATGTGTTCTGTGCTCTGTGTGCTGTGGTCTGTGTGATGTGTGCTGTGCTCTGTGTGCTGTGTGATGTGTGCTGTGCTCTGTGTGCTGTGTTCTGTGTGCTGTGTGATGTGCGCTGTGCGCTGTGTGCTGTGTGCTGTGTGATGTGAGCTGTGCGCTGTGTGCTGTGTGCTGTGTGATGTGTGCTGTGTGCTGTGTGATGTGCGCTGTGTGCTGTGCGCTGTGTGATGTGTGCTGTGCGCTGTGCTCTGTGTGCTGTGTGCTGTGTGATGTGTGCTGTGCGCTGTGTGCTGTGCGCTGTGTTCTGTGTGCTGTGCGCTGTGCGCTGTGTTCTGTGCGCTGTGCGCTGTGTGTGTGTGCTGTGTGCTGTGCGCTGTGCGCTGTGTTCTGTGTTCTGTGCTCTGTGCGCTGTGTGCTGTGCGCTGTGTGCTGTGCGCTGTGTTCTGTATGCTGTGCGCTGTGTGCTGTGTGCTGTGTGCTGTGCGCTGTGTGCTGTGTGCTGTGCGCTGTGTGCTGTGTGCTGTGTGCTGTGTGCTGTGCGCTGTGTGCTGTGCGCTGTGCGCTGTGTGTGTGTGCTGTGGTCTGTGGGCTGTGTTCTGTGCTATGTGCACTGTGTGTGTGTGCTGTGTGCTGTGTGCTGTGCGCTGTGCGCTGTGTTCTGTGCTCTGTGCGCTGTGTGTGTGTGCTGTGCGCTGTGCGCTGTGTTCTGTATGCTGTGTGCTGTGCGCTGTGCGCTGTGTGCTGTGTGCTGTGCGCTGTGCGCTGTGTTCTGTATGCTGTGTGCTGTGCGCTGTGCGCTGTGTGCTGTGTGCTGTGCGCTGTGCGCTGTGCACTGTGTGCTGAGGAGGACGTGTCTGAAGCATATCCCTGCCCTCCAGTTCTTGCTAGTCCTGTATAGCTCCACCTCCCCCACAGGGGAGCCCCAGTCATGGGTTATCCTAATGCATATCAGGATGCTCCAAGCAAAGGAAGTAATGAGGTCACCCACTATGCAGCCTCCCCTCCCAAAGCCCTCTGTTTTTCTGAGAACCTAAGATGAAGCATGAAAGTCAGGCTTTGTGGGGAGGAAGGGGATTTAGGGTAGTTTTACATATCAAAAGGGAAGCGGGGCTGCTGAATGTCAAGTCTTTAAGTCCTAGAATAGAAGGGATGGAGGCTGGGACTTAGGCTTGGATCAGCAGTCTTCTTCTGTCATGGGTCAGATAAATACTTTAGGCTTTGCAGCTGTAAAGGTCTCTGTCACAGCTACTCACTTGTGCTCTCCTCATGGGAGAACATTCACAGACTCAGTGTGAACAAGTGAATGTGGCTGTTCTCCAAGAGACCCTGTCTCTGAAGAAAAAAAGAAAATGTTCTACTCTGATTAGAATACCGGGGTGAGCTTTGTTAATTTCTTTCATTACATTGAATGGAAAATGAAATGACCACATCATTACATGTAACGATTATAGTTTCTTGGAATAAATAAATGCACATGTGGGTGTATATCTGTGTGTGTATCCCCCCCCCCCCGCCTCCCTACCGCCATGCCTGGCTGGAGGGTGTTACTGGTTGAATTGTATCTACCCACCCACTCATATGTTGAAGTTCTCAGCACCACAGAATGTGATGGGACTCGGGGATAGATTCTTTAAAGAGGTGATTACGGTACATGAGGTCATTAGGGTGGCCGCTCCTCCAGCAGGACTGTTGTCCTTATGGGAAGAGGATAGTAGGACCCAGGCACGCACAGACATACCACACCACTGAAACTCCAAGGCATCAGCGACAGCCAGGGGAGAGAGGCCTCGGAGGACTCTGACCCCAGACACCTTGACTAACTTCCAGTCTTCAGAGGTGAGAGAATGCATCGGTATTATCTGAGCCCCCAGCCTGTGTCTCTCTGTTGCTTTTGCACCAGCCAGCTACTGCAGGGGCACTTAGAGATTTCTGGGGCCAGGAGACTTGGCCAGTTAGCCCAGCATTATTGTAATCTCCTTCCTCTCACTAGGTAGCTCGTGGCTCATGCCTGGCTGTAACTGAAATACCGTAGGCAGGCACTGGCACTGGTAACATCCAGAGGCCTGAAAGAGCAGGCCTGAGCTGGGCTCTCTGGCAATACTTTGATGTCCAGGTGTTGCCAGGGCTTGGCCAGCTGATTGGTCCTCACAGGCCTCACAGTAGACTTTGGTGAATTCTCCAAGTCCACATTTCCTCCTGAGCTGTCTAGTTCCAGAAACTCGGATCACTGGGAATGTAGCAGGGTGGGATTTACTGAAAGTTTGGCCACAGCCACTGCAGGCCATGAGGGGTCTGTCTGGCCCTCTGGCGCCTCCCTCCAGGGCCTCTGAGCATCATTGTTCTAACCAGGATGCGCCAGTGTCCTGGTGTCTGTCCACCACTGAGAGAATCTCAGACTTCCAGGCCCCCTCAACAGCCTCTGCTTTTCACACAGGCAGATCTATCACTTTCTGTTGTTGTTACTCAGCTTCTGTTCTTGGGGTTGTTATGGAAAAACAGCCCAGATTATCTGAATCATTCCTAAAGGCACAACTGACAAGTCACGTTTCCCTTTTGCATGCTGGAGAACCACCGCGTGTACTTAGGAAGTATCTGTGGGAGAAAGTTAATGCACAGTGGCTCAGGAGGAGGCTGTGTCCCCACAGCCTTCTTAGAAATCAATTTATAATGTTTTCATTCCTTCGGATAGAAACGGATATCCGTTGGCAGTTATGTTTCCAGTTCGCCTGCAAAACTGTGTTCGCCTGCAAAACTGTGTTCGCCTGTTAAACCACAGTGCATAAGGAAGTAGGGAATCATTCAACTTCATGTGCTTGATTTAAAAATATCTCTATTCTGTTATACCATGAAGAAGAAGCATTGCAATTTGCACATTGACAAGGGACACGGCGTTGTGGGAGCCACCCTCCTCTGCCTGCCCCCCGGGCTCCAGGACAGTCAAGGTCCTGCCTCTGTACTTGCCCAGCTGGAGCAGGCTGGGAGCTGATTGTTCAGTTGTTGTCTTCACACCCACATGTGCATCATGCTCGGCTATTCCAGAAACACCGTGCACAGTGAGGGACTGTGTGACTAAAAAAAAACACGATGACAACATTACTTATGTATTTACAGAGACCCAAACTGGAGAATGAGGGGAGTCCATCATTACTTTTCCTAAGTTACTCATCCGTCCACGTGGGATCCATTGACAGGGGCAAGATGACCTCTTCCTTCTTTAATAACTCCTCTTCATGTCACTACCCCTCCTGATCCAAAGGTCCTGGTGACACTTTGGCCATTTAGAGCCAGAAGCCTGTCTCTGCATTGTCAGAGAGTGTGAGGAAAGCTCCTATCTGCTGAAAGCCTTTGTTTTCTATGGCCTTGGAGCTCACTGCCCAGGCCCCTATAGCCTGTGGCCAGAAGGCAGTGTGAGAACTTGTAATGCAAACGTCTGGAGAATTTTAACAAGGTGCTTGAAGGGTTAAACTGTGAAAGGTTGGGGGAGGGGGATGGAATGGATTTTCTTTGCAGGTGTAATTTATTGCTAGTCACCAAAATGAGAGTAGAGATTTGCATGGCCTGCACTGGGAATGAGTGCTGTCAGGGATGAAGTGCAGAGACTGAGAGAGTGGGGCTTCCCTCCACCAGGAGCTCAATTTCCCCCATTGTGTGTCTGAGGAAGAGTCTGGAGATAAGAAATCCAGCATACAGAAGGTGTGCAGCCAGCCTGTCCTTTATTCCTGAGTTCTTAATGAAGAGCCAGTGTGAAGAGGGAAGAAGTCCCCATTCTCCGCTGGCCCCTCAGGGAGGGGAGCCCCTCACAGCCCTCCTGACATGTAGTGAAAGCTGCACAGAGTCATGAGCCTCCCTGGGGATGGCATTAGGAGTGATCAGTCATAAGGGCTCTCCTCTCATGACGGGATTAGTGCCCACACAAAGGGATTGGAGCCCTTATGGAAGGGCTTGAGGGGAGCTAGCCAGCACTTTTGCCTTCTGCCACAGGAGGATGCAGGAACAACGTAGCATCTGGGGAGCACATAGCAGGTCTCACAGGATAGCATCTGGGGGGGCAGATGGCAGGTCTCACAGGATAGCATCTGGGGGGCAGACGGCAGGTCTCACAAGATAGCATCTGGGGGGCAGACAGCAGGTCTCAAAGGATAACATCTGGGGGGCAGATGGCAGGTCTCACAAGATAGCATCTGGGGGGCAGACAGCAGGTCTCAAAGGATAACATCTGGGGGGCAGACGGCAGGTCTCACAAGATAGCATCTGGGGGGGCACAGACAGCAGGTCTCACAGGATAGCAGCTGGGGGGCAGACGGCTGTTCTCACTAGATAGCATCTGGGGGGCAGATGGCAGGTCTCACAGGATAGCATGTGGGGGGCTGACGGCAGGTCTCACAGGATGGCAACTGGGGGGCAGACGGCAGGTCTCACTTGCTACCGAATCTGCCAGTACTTGGATCTTGGACTTCCCAGCCTCCAGAGCCGTTAGAAATAATGGTCTCTTATTTGTGAGTTACCCAGTTTCTGGTATTTTCTTACAGCAGCACAGACTAAGACACCCCCTATGCTGCCGTCACTCACCTACTGCACACACCTCCACACGGTCAATTAATAGTTGGGAGGGAGGGAGGGATTTATCACAACACCTGGGCACCATGCTGCTCTCAGTTACTTGGGGACCAATGCAAGAAAGCTCAGGCCTGACAAGTGAATGATGGACAGACGGAGAGCATGTCACTGCCATCTGGCTGAGACACCTGAAGAGCAAGATCGCAGGCCTTTACTGCCTGTGAACAGCTGGTGGAGCCGTGGGCACCCCTGGAGATGGAAAGTGCTCCATCAGGCCCTGCCCGGAAACTCCTCTCATCATTTTTCTCTGGCTGAGCTCAGTGGGTTGCCTTTTCTCAAACTAGGAAGCTCCTCTTTGGCTCAAGTTCTGTGCCAATCATAGTGATATGATAAAACATATTAAGTATGCCCTAGAATAAAAGTGCATGTTGAAAATGCAGATGGCATCTGTGCGTGTGAGACGGCCGTCACATCCCAGGCCTTCCTCTCTTGCAGCTCCAACACAGGACACCAGGACCCCAGGGCTTCTTGTGCTTGGTGCCTGGGCCTCACCAGCCATCTCGAATGAGGACGGCCTGCTTGAGTTTTATCTCTGTTCATTAATAGCTACTTTTAGATGCTTTAGTATTACCTTTTTATTAATCCATTTTCTTTTAGTATATTGGTTTAATGATTTTTAGTGTTACTCTATTCTTTTGCCATTTATTTTTGCCTCTTATCTATAAGAGAGGAAGACATCATCAAAAGATGATTTGAATCTCCCCATTGAAAAGACACAATGAATAGCTATAAACATTGACTCTAAAAGATAAATAGGTACGTATACATTGAGATACATTCTAACAATATCGTATACATTGAGGTACGTTCTAACAAAATCGTATACATTGAGGTACGTTCTAACAAAATCGTATACATTGAGATACATTCTAACAAAATCATATACATTGAGATACATTCTAACGAAATCGTATACATTGAGACACATTCTAACAAAATCATATACATTCTAACAATATCATATACATTGAGGTACATTCTAACAAAATCGTATACATTGAGATACATTCTAACAAAATCATATACATTGAGATACATTCTAACAAAATCATATATACATTGAGATACATTCTAACAAAATCGTATACATTGAGGTACATTCTAACAAAATCGTATACATTGAGATACATTCTAACAAAATCATATACATTGAGATACACTCTAACAAAATCGTATACATCGAGATACATTCTAACAAAATCGTATACATGGAGATACACTCTAACAAAATTGTATACATGGAGATACACTCTAACAAAATTGTATACATGGAGATACACTCTAACAAAATCATATACATTGAGATACATTCTAATAAAATCATATATACATTGAGATACACTCTAACAAAATCATACACATTGAGATACACTCTAACAAAATAGTAAGACTTTAAAGAAATGGAAAGAAGAAATCCTCTGCAGGGCCTCCAGAAAGGAATGTCACCCTGCCAGCCCTCTGGGTTTAGTCTCACAGGATTGCTCTGGACCTTTGCCAGAGCTGTCAGATGATAAATGGGATTTGTTTTAAGCCACTGAGTTTGTGTTCTCTTAATACAACAGCAATAAGAAACTCACACAGTGGCCGTTTTAGTTTCAGCTTCTTTCTGTAGTTTTGTGAAAAGATTTATGGAGATTTCATAACACCTCACCACTGCCATGTTGCTTTGTCTAAGATACCGTTTTCTAAATTTTGATTTACCTAAACTTTAGCGCACTAGACTAAGTTGACTGCAAAGTATTAAGTCTATTTTCCTCCTCCCAGACCATTATTGGAAACCGTATTTTAGGGGAAAGAGCACAGAATTCACGATACTGGCCTTTAAACAAAATGTATTTTTTATAGAAAGTATTCTGAGCCGTCTCACTCATTGCAAGGGAAAAGGAAATTTGTGTTCAGTCTTTCTCTCCCTTTTACCAACACACTGGCTATGGCTGTTGAACTCATTCCTGGCTGTCTTTCCTATAACACCTTTGTCCTTTTCAAAACCATTCTAGAGATAGCACAGACACGAAGTGGTGAAAATAGTCTGTTTGTGTGTAATAAAGAAGGAAGTACAATTGCCTTGGCCTTTAGAGATTCAACGTTTGACCCACCAATTTGAAGCTGTATTAAGAGATGAGTAAACACAGGACTTTTGGAAAATGTCTTTTCCAGTGTAGTGAAGATGGATGCTCAGTTGGTGATGTGAAAAATAGACTCACATCGTACAGTGAAATGAGATGATTAGACATGTGAAATTGATGGTGGCACAGGCGTAAGAGATAAAATGTTCTTTTCTATGCTCTTCCTAACCTCCCTTACTGTGTTCAAGCCTCTCTGCTTAAGACTTTTTTGTTTGTTTGTTTTGCAGTTTTTGACTGGGACTGGGTTTGAACCCGCCACCTCCAGCATATGGGGCCAGCGCCCTACTCCTTTGAACCACAGGCACTGCCCTCTGCTTAAGACTTTACAAAAATCTGTCCCATCTTCTTCTTTGCCATTAGAGGACACACTCTCTCCACCACATCCTCTGCAGGTGCTGGAGCCCTAGAGAAGGTCAGGAAGGGATGGGCTACTCTCCTCAGCCTCCCCTTGTTCCTTACACCAAAAGCCTGAGGGGGACAGTGACACAGGACTGTAGAAACAGCCATCTGGAACTTGAAAATCTTTGCACAGTGCATGCCTCTGTTCTGATTTTGATAGAAGTCTCATATTAAGAGAATACCTTCAGGCAAGGTGCTTTATGGATGTGGAGCATAGATTCCAAAATTGTAACTCAAATCAAACCATATGCATCTTTGGGACTCATGTACAGATTAATTCATGCTGGTAGAGTGAGCTTTGGTGTGCTGAGTAACAGTGGAAGAGTCTGTAACCATTGACATGCTCACCCCTGAGTGCCGAATCCAAAGTACTCTCGGATCGTGACCCACAGGTTGAGAACCCCTGGACTAGAGAAAGGCAGCCATCTGCAGAAACATAGTGCTGAGCACAAGGTCAACACCGTGATTGCTAATTAACTTAAACAAATGTAGCATGTGGCTTTGGCCAGAGGTTTCCAGTTTGCCTCCTCCTCTGATGTGGCTCAATGCGCTGTAAGACATGATGATACCCTGTAATCCTGTCCTCTCTGCAGCGGACGCGATGGCACTGAGTTCTAGCACACACACCGCCACGTGGTGCATGGATGGTAGAATCAGGACCATCTCCAAGCCTTCTGACTCCAAACCCTGCACATTTCCTCTGTCACCCTGCCCACTGAATACCGGAACCCATGGAATCTTCCAGAATCTGTGGGTGGGCTTCAGGGAGGTCATCATAAACATCATAAAACTGTATGTGCACGCCAGTAATTACAATGTTCTTAGGGAAAGCACCTTGATATTTCAAGTTTCTTGAAAGATTTTATGACCTTTACAAACCATCAGAAATAAAAAAAAAAACATAGAGAATACAAACTGTAGGACACCAAGAGAGGCAGCTTCTATCTTTTCTGTTTAGTCTCTTCCACAGAATACACCCTCAGAAAAGTCATTTGATGGCAATACGGATTGTGATAATTAAAGGTGGCGGGGTTTCTTTAGTTATATGCAAACACAGCGTATAAATTGTGTAGCATTGCCAGTAGCCAGATATTGGATAGCAAGTTGTGCTCATAAAAATCACTGGTAACATTCATTTCTCTCTTGCCAAACGCCAGCATCTCACAGTGTGAAAGGTGTCCCCCAGGCCCTGTCCTGGACTTAGAGATGTTCTTGTTCATGCTGTGGCCAGTGGGAGGTCCAGTGAGAACATGCTCTGGCCACTCGTGGAGGAAGTATTTGCACAGAGAAATCCTGCATAAAGCACCCCGGGGGTCAGGCAGTGTGTCCAGTGGCCCTGATTGTGAGCAAAAATGGATAGCAAGGTCAGGATGGGAATCCGAGGGCAGGCAGCTCAGGAATCAGAACCTAAACACAGGCCATGTGTTAGACAGAGACTGATACTACTACACAGGTGTTAAAGGACAGGGTAGATTAATGACCAGCAGACGAGGTGGTAGTCAGGGGGACAGGAAGGTGGGATGCTGTCCTGGGCATGTGCTGTCCACACTCCGAGACCGCGTGTCCACCATGCATGCCACATCTGCAGCGGGACAGCCAGAGCCTGCATGTGCTACCTCGTCTGCAAGGGGCAGATTAGGTGGCTGTTGAAACCAGCAGTGAAAGCAGGAAGGTCCTGTGACCTTCATACTCTGCGACCCACTGGGAGACTTTGGGCTTCCTGTCCTTGTACCTCTTGGCTCTATGACGTTACAGGGGTTGGTACCCAAAGGCAGCACATGTGTGCCAGGGGACAGGAAAGAATCTCCTTGCTCTGTCAGGTAAAGCTGCTGCATGGGCACCCCGGCATCTTTGTTTCTGATAGGCAAGAAGGGGAGGGGTCATTATCTTGCCCTTCATCAACAGAAGAGATGGTCGTGCTGTCACATTGGTGCAGGGAGGAAGAGGAGTGTCACCTAAGTGACTTACTGTGACCAAAATGAACAGGGGCAACAACTAACTCAAAGAGCATAGTGACTGGCTCAGGTCTCCCAAGGGTGAGGACTCATCACTCCATTAGTGGGCCCACAGGACCGGCAGAGATGGTAGTCAAGGGTTGGGGCTCCGGGACGGTCTGTGGAGGAGGGAGATGAATGTCCGCTGGGGTCCTGAGATGAGACGTGGCTCCCAGGCTTCCGTTTTCCTCTTTACCTTTCTGTCCTGAGCTTCCCTCTAGAAGAAGCCTCCTGGGATCCAGAACAGAGATGATCCTCAAACGGGACAGAATGTGGTGTGTGACATGCCATCTGGAGGGCTTGTTGAGGACACTTTGGATCAGGCTGTACGAAGTGGGTCCCCCAGAGTTCCTTTGGTGGCAGAGAGACACTTTGCCAAAGGCACATCTTTCCATGGAGCCCCACATGCAAAGTGTGCTTGACGTCAGGAAGTAAAGCCCAGTGATTCTGGAGCAGCGTGGCCAGGCTCTGATGGACACTTGTCCCCAAGCTCTGCAGGGCCAGGGCTGCAGTGCAGTTCAGCTTTTCCCTGACCCCATCCTGTCCCCATGTTCCCCTCCTCTTCCCAGGTGTGCTGAGCCACACTGAACTCCTTCCTCTGGGATCTGTCTTGGCTTCTGTGTCCAGAGCACCAGCCGTGGCACATGGGTGCTCCAGGTAATACTGGTGAAGAAGAAGTCCTTCGAGTGCCTTCTACTTTTGTCATTTTTTTTCATATCCCTTCTTTGTCAGAATCTATGCAAAATTATATTCAATTTTTTTTTTTTTTTTTTTTTGCAGCTCTTGGCTAGAGCTGGGTTTGAACCTGCCACCTCTAGGCATGTGGGGCTGGCGCCCTACTCCTTTGAGCCACAGGTGCTGCCCTAGACTAGATTTTTTTTATGTTAAACTAGATTAGGAACATTTTCTAGGGGATTATTTTTATCCATAATACATAAAATGTGTGGATAGTTAGTTGATAACATATAACTAAGGTGTTGTTTTAAAGCAAGAAAAAATGTGCACTATGATAAATTTTGATTAATTCTCTGAATGTGGGATTAATTTCCCCATTGGACCATGAAAAGAAGTGACATGTTGTTGAAGTTTAGTTTGTGTTTTTTTACACCTGTAGAGGTGATTTGTGTCTATTCATATGGTTGGCAAATATTAGTACTTGCTCTTGGTGGACATTTTTATGATGTGGTTTAATATTTCTTAAGAGTAAATGAAAGATTTCTCTTTGCACGTTGAATGCCACCCTAAATGAGTGTTACAAACATAATATGGTTTCACTATGAAGTTCCCTAACAAGCTTTGCACCTATTATCTTACTAATTAAGCAAATCAAACACAAGAAAATAAAAAGATATTTCCTGAGACCTTCACTCTGCTATGGAGAATGTCAGTTGTTCCTGCAGGGGGCACTGTCTTACAATAAAAAGACCCATCTATGCTCCGCTGGCTACTTAATAAATTTAAGATTAGACTTCCTGATCTAAGCTTGAAAAAAAAATTATATTTTATTTATATTTATATTTTCTCTGTAGTAATGTTTACTTGCTACTGATCTCTGTTATTTCTTCAAATATATATAGTTTACCTTTCACTATTGAACATTGATAGGATTGTTATTTTTAGTATTTTTTAAAGGCATCTGCTTGTTAATGGCGTCTGTTTCTGGAGTTTATGTATTTATCATCGTGGTTATTATTATTTGCAAAGGTTTGTTGCATCATCCTGAATGTGGCTAAATTCTTTGTCTCCGGGTGAAGACCCCAGCAGCGCTGCCTGCACTCACAGCCTGCCGGTTCTATGGGTCAGGCAGGGGCACACCTGAATTTCTCTTTTGACAGGCGCTGGGCTTTTGGTGGGTCAGCAGAAGGAGGAAATGTCTTGGCAAATGCTTTGCTCTGCAGCACCTCACAGGATTTGGGAATTTAATTCTAGGCCCTGATATCTTGGAATCTGTCTCCTAGGAAAGACCCAAGCTTGGAATATTGTTGCTGGTCTGAATTTCCACTTCAAGCAAAAAAACATAATACTTTTCATTTTCTGTTGCCTCTGTTGAGACTCATAGTTTTTTGTTTTGAGACTCATATTGAAAAATGACTTTTCCTGGCCCAGTGAGCAGAGGGAATGAGTTGTTAGAATCTGGAGACCCCAAGAACTCAGTAGAGGTGTTCATTTTATCTACTCTTTTCCATTATTTTTCAATGCAGAATTCACGGGACCCATGTATGGATGTTTATACTCAATCAAGACCAGCCTCGGAACCTGGCATCTGATGGCTCTGTTGACTTTTTACAACTGTGTCCACCCAAGGCTTTGTCAAGCCCGTAAGCCCGGTTCTGGGCACCTAAGCTTTGTGCTGGGTTACTTGCTCTCTGTTGGAAATTCCCCTAATAGAAACATTATTCAAGACACATCAAGATACATGTGTCCAGGCCATTTTGTGTTAAGCTTACCCGCAGAACCCTCTCCTGCAGTTTATCTAAAGACACAGACTCTGAATTGAATACACAGCATATCCTCCTGAACCTTATTAAGAACAAATCTGTGACTTTGTTTGACTCCTCTGAGCATTAGAATCTTGCCTCTAATTGTTGGGGGGGAAGTTCATCTTTTCACGTAATTCTCTATATAACAATTTAAAGAGCATTTCTAAAATCTGGATTTATAAATATGATACGCTAAGGATCACAGAGCATGCACTCTATAATGAAACTCTATAGCTTGCTGGGTGACATGTCTGTGTATATTTTCTCTGTATGCAGTGGATTCTCTGAGGTATACAGGGAGTTCAGTAGAGGACCCCAGATGCCTCATGCTGTTGAGATGGAGATTGTCCCTGCCAAGCTACAGAAGTTTGTGCTTGAGCTGCTTGTACTTTGGTTTGAGTTAGCATTAGGTATCCAATTTGCACTGCATCAAGACTTGTTATCACATACCTTTAAAATTCCTCTAGAAATAGCAGCTGTACTTCAACTTGTGCTTTTACAGTTTGCATCCAATATCTTCTGGGTGCTCAAAAGTAAATACTGAGCAGCTGCCCTATCACATTCTGGACTCCTTTAACTCAGAGGCTGTGGGAGAGACCAACCCACCCTCATCTGTAACCTGCAGAAGGAAGTGTCCTCGTCCACCTTCTTGACCACTTCCTCACGCAGCCAAAAAATGGCCTTCACTGACCCACAAATGGGAAAAGAAAATCAAAATAATACCCATATATAGATGTTTAGTTCTGGCAGTCTGAAATTTCTAGGACTCAGTAGCCTGAGGCAGAAGGGGCATTGGCTGAGGGTAGGAAAGGGAATGGATTCCCCAAGTAAAGACACTGCTATCTAAGGAATGCTTGTGTCCCCACAATTCCTGTATTGAAACCTAATTCCCACTGTGATGGTATGAGGAAGTGGGGCATTTGGGAGAGGATAAGGTCCTGAGTTTGGAGCCTTATAGGTGGGATCAGCCTCAGGAAGGGATTAGTGCCCATGTAACAGGGACCCTAGAGAGTTCCCTGACCCTGTCCACCATGACAAGACACAGCAAGAAGGTGCCGTCTGTGAACTTGACCCCGTCCACCATGACAAGACACAGCGAGAAGGTGCCGTCTGTGAACCTGACCCCGTCCACCATGAGAAGACACAGCAAGAAGGTGCCATCTATGAACCTGAAGTGAGTCCTCACCAGACACAGACTTGGCCACACCATGATCTTGGACTTCTGTCCTCTAGAACTGTGAGGAATAAATGTCTATTATTTATAAGCCACACAATTTATGATGTTTTGTTACTGCCTAAGATAGGTGCTTACATAATTATTTCTCTCCAAGAAAGAAGATGGGAGGAAACACATGACAAGGGAACCCCAAAGGGCAAAGATTATATTAAAGCTTGTGGAAACACTTCTCCCGGTGTGGTCTGTAGATGTCAGAGGTGCAGGGAGTTGAATTTTTGACACGGGTCAAACTGGCCTTTCTAAATTGCATGGACCTTGCATGGACCATCAGTAATGGGGGCTGCTTCTTCCTTCCCCAGCAGGGGCTGCAAGCTCAGCTCACCAGAGTCTACATGTCTCTCTATTGATATGATTGCCCTACACTGGGGGAGCAGGAGGCAGGGGTGCAGTCTAAACAGATCCACACTGTGTGTCCACATGTCTGGCCCAAAGACCTCTCTGCAGGGTGATGAGTGCTCTCCTTGACCCCTTGACCTTGGTATCTGAGTTTTCCCAAGTCCCACTGAAACCTGTCCCTTCACCCATGCCACATCATTATGGGGTTGTTCAAGAAGGCCGGTGCGGCGGCAGAGAGCGTGGCCATGAAGTTACCCTCCCCCACCCCGCCGGCCCCAGTTACCTAAGTTAGAAGGAACCCAAGCTCCTCTAAGAACAGAAACACAAGTTTCTGGTGCCCAAACACGTTCCATTAAGTCAGGGTGGGACCTGCATTTCTAAGCAAGTTTCTAGGTGATTTCTACACACTTGATGCTTTGAGCTAATGGTCCAGCACATTGCTTCTCAGACCATCAGAGGAGACCAGAAGGGCTTGTGAAAACCCATTGCTGGGCCCCCTGCTCAGAGTTTCTGCCTCAGTGGGCTCTTGGGGGGAGCTCCCTGAATTGCATTGCTGCCAAGCTTTGGGGTGATGCTTTTGCTGCTGATCTGAGGACTGGATACACACAACCGCTCGCCAAAGTCTTAGCCTTTAAGAGAAGAGTGATGCTGATGTGGTCACACTGGCCTTTGAGGAAGCAGAAGAAATTTCTCTCCTATCTACATTCTTAAAATAAGAAGAAAGAAAAAAAGAAAAACCAGATTCTGAAGACACATGTTTCTGGTATTCTTACCAGTGTATCTGAAAAATAGGGGGAAAGAGACAAAGGAAAAATAACATAGACAACATTTTTTTTTTTTTTGAGAATGGAAGAATTTGATACCATAATCACTACAACTGAACGTTTTGGGGCACATGTGGCACAAACCAAGAGTGAAGTGGTCTTTAGTAAATTTCCAAATATTTCATGCACTGGGAATGTGTAAATGATGTAAAACCACAATATGAAGACACAAGTTACTTAACTGAACACACTATACTTTCCCTCTTCGATAAATAAAGATCTAAGTGCAAATGTCAGCATCCTATAGTCTGTATGTATGATTCCCCGGTCATGGGCTAACTCCACTAAGGAACCTTAGAATATACACCTTTTAAAGACAGGGATCATGACAGAGGCATTGTTTGATAGTCACTTGCCATTTCTTCCTTCCTTCCTTCCTTCCTTCCTTCCTTCCTTCCTTCCTTCCTTTCTTTCTTTCTCTCTCTCTTTCTCTCTTTCTTTCGGCAGAGTCTCACTATGTTGCCCTCTGTAGAGTGCTGTGCCATCACAACTCACAGCAACCTCAAACTCCTGGGCTTAAGCAATTCTCTTGCCTCAGCCTCCCAGTAGCTGGGACTACAGGCACCCACCACAACACCCGACTATTTTTTGTTGCACTTGTCATTGTTATTTAGCTGGCCTGGGCCAGCTTTGAACCCACCTGCCTCAGTGTACATGGCTGGCGTCATAGCCACTAAGCTATGGGCACTGAGCCTCTTTTTTTTTCTTTTTTTTGACACAGAGTTCGACTATGTCATCCTCAGTAGAGTGGTCTGGCATTACAGCTCACTGCAACCTCAAACTCTTGGGTTCAAGTGATTATCTTGCCTCAGACTCCCAAGTAGCTGGGACTATAGGCACCTGCCACAACACATGGCTATTTTTTTGCTGCAGTTGTCATTGTTAGTAGGACCAGGCCGTGTTTGAACCCATGTACCTCAGTGTATGTGGCCGGCACCCCAACCACTGAGCTACAGGCGCCGAGCCAGCCGTTTTTATTTTTTCTTATGTTTGAGTCCAGCAATATTCAATGGCATGTCATTTGATCAATAAATTAACAAATAATTAATAATGTGTATTATGTAATTTACAAAGATTGCAGGAATAAGGGGGAGGAAAAATAGGACCCACCTGTCTCCCTTTTCTTCAGATAGTTTTGTTGTGATAGGGTCCACACACCATTTAATTCATCCACTTAAAGCACGTGATTATCTGGTTTTTCATACGTTCACAGATATGTACAACCATTATCACAGTCAATTTCAGAATATTTTCATCACCTCCAAAAACATCACGTCTTTTAACCATTATCTCCAGTGAACCCAACCTTTACCAAGCGCACAGCAGGCACTAATCTCCTTTCTGTTTGTATCCATTTTGCTACTGAAGAGATTTCTTGTGAATGGAATCATTTTGTGGCTTTCTTCTTTCAGTTAGGATAATTTTTCTGGTCTATCCATGTTATAGAATTTGTTGATAGTTTATTCCATTAAGTTGTTGAAAAATAACAACTGGGGATGACTTGCTACATGAAATACCTGGGGGTTGCAGCGGGCACCAGTAGTCCCAGGTACTCGGGAGGCTGAGGCAAGAGAATCGCTTAAGCCCAAGAGTTTGAGGTTGCTGTGAGCTGCGACACTATGGCACTCTACCGAGGCCAACATAGAAAGATTCTGTCTCAAAGAAAAAAGACATGTATATAACATCAAAACAATAATTTATAAACATACGATAATTTTGAGATGAAATACTACTAATATTATCTTGAAGCTATTACAAGCTTAAAGTTTAGTGTTGAGCACAAAAACATTCTTTTATCCTGAAACATCTGAGGGTAGTTTCTTATGCCTTGAATCCTGAAAAATTTAGTGTGCAAACAACATTTTTGCATATAGACCCAGTAAAGACCTCAAAATGAGGCAGTTGACAGTGATGTATACCACCTTACAATGATCAAACTCCATTCCAGTTTCATTTTTATTTTTTTGAGACAGAGTCCACTCTATTGTTGCTAGAGTGCTGTGGCATCACAGCTCACAGCAACCTCAGAGTCTTGGGCTTAAGTGATTCTCTTGCCTCAGTCTACCCACTGAGCCACAGGTGCCACCCAAGAAGAGGTATTGATGTTGTTTCTTGCATTTAAAATTTTCATAGAATTATTTAGTTATAGAAGCTTAATCACAGTTGCTAATTGAGTAACAATTTTACTTATTTTGAAATAAAAGTGCTTAAATTGAGGAGTATGTTGATCAAATCATCGTCAGTAATAGGACAAAAAAGATATCCTGTGCCTTTGATATAACGTGTTGGGAAGGGCAGAGCAGCACTTCTGAGCTTCTCTCAGCAAAGACGAACACCCATGTCTAATCATGAGCAAATATCGGACAAACCCCAACTGAGGGGTATTCTGTGAAGTAATTGGCTTGTAAATCTCAATTGTGGCAAGATAAGGAAAGTCAGAGCCAGATAAGAAACCAACCTGAAGGAAACGAGGAGACAAGACAAGTGCTGGGAATGCATAATTCTAACTGCCTCTTTTTGATATAAAACCTAATTGTCAAAAAATAGCTTAAAACTAGGTGGCGCCTGTGGCTCAAAGGAGTAGGGCACTGGCCTTATATGCTGGAGGTGTCAGGTTCAAACCCAGCCCCGGCCAAAAAAAAAAAAAGCTTCACACATTGTCATTGTCATAGGTCCACTTTGGGGAAATAGGGGCAGAGGGTGAGGGCAAAATTTCTCCTGGTTGAGAAGTGAATTATGGAATATTTATGTAAATTTAAAGGCTTTCCACTTAGATCATTATAATTATAGATCTTAACCGAGATTTCTATTAGAGTAGAACCATTAACATTACAAGTATTAGATGTTAGCTATAAATTTCAAAAGAAAAGACAAGATAGGGTTACATTTTAAATATTTCTGAAGATGTATTTTTATAGTATACACTATATTAAAAGAAATGACACAGAGCTGACTGTTATTGTCAGATTCAATCACAGCTTAGAAAAAAATAATCTTTTTTCATGAGAGGTAAGCAAGTTATCTTATTTCTGAAGAGACTTTGATAGGATTTTTTTTCTTTTAATCCATTGCAAGGACCAACCCTGTGGAACTCCAGTCATCAGGGCTGTGAGGCTACCGTTGTTACAGCTAGTCAGGGAAACACCAACTCTTGCTAGGACTTTACGTGGGAATTTTTTCTCTCTCAGCAGTTTATGGTCAAGGTCGGAGATAGCTACTGTTTTAATGGCACCAAGTTCATACTTTTCGTCAATCAGGTTACCACGGTGTGTGCTGAATTGCCAGCAACTGCAGATCATTTGAAAGGGGTGTGTACTCACTCCAGATAGCCTCTTTTTGGCAAACAAAATATTTGTTCTAAAATTTCCGTGGGTGGTAGGGAGAGTTGAGAAACAATTTCACATAGTATACGTCAAAAATTCAGCGTGGTGGGGGGAGTTAGGGAGGACTGCAAAAATCTATCTGCTGCATTGTTTGTGCCTTATACAGGTGTGTGGTTTTGGCTGCTACTGAAATGCCTGTGGAAATATTCTCTGGCAAAGCGAACGTTTATTTTGGAATCACTTACTTGGCTTCTGTGGTTGCTGTTATTTAATCGTTTGCTTAATAGAGGGGAAAGTGTTTGGGAAATGCTTTCCAAGCTAGTTGTCCCTGCCGCTTCCTTCATCCCCTTTGAGCTCACATCAGTGAGGCTATGTGAGTGTTGAAATGGTTCAGGAATCAAAGAACTATCTGAGGGAGTGAGAAGAAACCCGTCTGATTGTTACAGGGTCACGACAACTCCCAGCAGAGGGCTGAGAGTTAAAGCAGAGGAAGATGAAGATGACTGGAGAACGGGAAGGTGAAAACTGGGTAACCAACACAGGCACATACGGGGCTAAGGGGAGAAGCGACAGATGGGTGGGAGTGAGACAGACTCCTTCAACATTTCCTAGGGTTCTCGTTACCACATTTCCTTCCTGGAATCGAAGGAAACGTAGAAACAAAAAACTGTATTTCTATCAGAAGCTACCTAGAAGTCGCAAGATAGGAGGGTGGCGTAGGTCTTGGGTAGACGCGAATATAAGATTCTGCTAAACCAGTCTGGCAGATAAAGGAGAATTTGTCCTAAAGACAAGGGAAAAAGAGATTCTGCGGCATGCCTGGGGAAGAAAGGATGGGTTAGCTCTCGGCATCAACCAAACATAGGGAGCTGAGGGTAACAGCCAGGACAGGAGGAGCAGGGAACGGAAGCCGGCTGCAAGGAAAGAGTGGTGGTGGCCCCCAAAGTTCAAGGACAAGGGCACGATGACTTTCAAGTGACAGAGACCAGGAGGGCTTTCCATTCGGAGCTGGATTTCTGCCCCTGCCACATAAACTCTGCTATGATGTGATCAAGGCGTACAGAGTGCAAAGCTCAGTGCAGAAAAGGCCGGAAGGGAAATAAATATCCCATCTAGAGGTAGATTATAGAGATTGGGGGAGGTGAAGGGTAAAGGATAAAAACGTTTTGCTTTTGATAATCTCTATTTCTCATGCAATTGCCTCAAAAACACAATTCCAGATCACCTTCCACCCACAGCATCGCAGTGTCGATTGGAGGAGTCTGGCAAGGAGACCCAGGTTATATTCAAGTTGAGGGCCTTAGGGCGGTGCCGGTGGCTCAAAGGAGTAGGGCACCAGCACCATACACCGGAGGTGGTGGGTTCAAACCTGGCCCCAGCCAAAAATTGCAAAAAAAAAAATACAAGTTGAGAGCGTTAATACCTGCAGGTCTCATCAGCTGTACTCCAA
This sequence comes from Galago senegalensis, assembly GCA_963575145.1. NCBI lineage: Eukaryota > Metazoa > Chordata > Mammalia > Primates > Galagidae > Galago > Galago senegalensis. The sequence continues at coordinate 9,265 of CAUYTI010099636.1, read as the reverse complement.
ATACTAACACACTTTCCACCTTGACACACCTCCCCCCGTGCCCTGGGGGGACGTCATTGTGATGAGTACATTTTTGTCTCCAAAGCAGGGTTGGTAGTGCTTCTCCCACCTCCATCCTCTACAGAGCCATCTGCTCAGCTGCCCTTTCCTGACTCTCCATTTCCCTCCTCCTCTGGGTATGTCTGACCCTGGACCCTGGAGTTAGGTCTCTTCCCTTCTGACGGGGCTGAGCATCTCCAGTTCAGAGTCTTCTTTTGCTTTTGACCTTGGTTGCAGCCCTTACTTGGCTAGGTATGATCACCTCCCCGACTGTGCCCGGGATCCTTTTTTAAAAACTCTTTTCCCAGTCGGTTATCATTTCCTTAACTTTTCCCCCTTCAACTAGACCCCTGTGAATGCCTGGGTGAAAATAAGGGGAGGTGCAGGAGAGAGGGGCGTGACCTGAAGTCACCCTCCAATCTTTGTAGGGAATGTCATATCCAGGACACATTGGTAGCTCAGGTGATGTTTGAGAACCCCGTGTTTCTTGTTAGTGTCAAGTGGATTGTTGACCTTGGCTCAGGCACCTGGTTTCCAGCCACATGAGCACCATGCATTGCCCGGCTGCCGAGGGTGTGTGAACAGCCCGGTACTGGCATTATAGGGCAAGACTTTCAGGTGATGGGAGGGTTTGGCCGTGCTTTTCACTAGGCGATAAATCATATGCTCTTCCAGAAACACAGGGGGAAGGTTTTTCTTCATTTCCTTTTATCTTTTATTCTTTTGTTCAAACTGCCTCCTCTGTGGCTCATAAAACAGCCACAATATACATTAAACAATTTATAATTTACAGTCATTGTCAGTGCCTTGTTTTTTGCAGAGAAAGCAGTACAAGATTACAGTGTTGGGCAAGTTGCCGATCAAATGTGGCCGTGCTCATGGATTCAAAGAAGCGATTTTTTTCTGTCCTTTCCTATGCCGCTCAGCAGAGGTACCACCGGCTTAGGTTGGAAAGATCTCTCTCTTCTTTCTGCCTGAGAAGTGACAATGCTTCAGTGATGGCCCCTGAAGAGCATCGGGCATAATGGGTTCGTGTTCTCTGCATGCCCAGAGCCTTTGTGCAGCTCCTTGTGAATAGTGGATAACAGTGACTGTCATGAACTAACCTGAGGTTAAACTGCTCCTCATAAAGCTCACGGTATAACTAAAATCCAGGGTCTCAGAGAATAGGTGGCGTCTGTCATCACGCAGATAAGTATTTCTAATAAAGTTTAAACTCCTGAGGAATTTGCCTTCATCCCCAGCCTCCTGTTAGGACTCATTCATAGGTCGGGAGAAGCTGAGAAGTCTTGTCAACACCACACCAACAGGAGCAGAGATGGATTCTTCCCACCCTGAAATGTTATACACCAGCACAGCGGTCATAAGTGGTTAGAGCTATCTAGGAGCATTTGAAACCCGAGGCTGGAGAAGAGCTGTGCAATGCAGCACTGATAGAATCAGAATTTTATTACACAATTTCCATCCCGGCAATGCTATCACCTCAAGCAAGTAATGCAACAGCAACCTATTTTTTGGATTGAATGAGAACAAGTTGATTTATACGAATCACTCCCTGCCTTGCATCAGTGGAACACAAGTAGCTAATGCTTTAAATTAAGTTTAACTTTTCCAATATGATGATTGACTATTTTGATGGCTCTGAGATCTAGATTTATTTAATAATGGATTATGACACAGTATTTTCTAACTGTCTTTGTTGCCACTACCATTTCACATTAAATAACCAAATAAAATATCGGAGCTTAACAGTTCACATTTCTTTATTATGTTTTCATCAGGTGAATTTCTTTTAATTCTTACCAGCAGAGTACTTCCGACTAAATTCATGTTAACTTGGCTACTAAAAACATCACTGGTATTTCTTGTTTAAAAAGATGTAGGTCTGCGCATGCCACTAAAAACAGAGCTCACTGGCAATATTAACCCACACAGTGGTACACAGGTGTCGGTGAACCATTTATATGGGCGGAAATAAAAGTTGAAAATATGAACAAGTTGTGATTCAAAGTGGTTCAAATAAGGGAGATAGAACCATCAGAAGAAATAGCAAAGTTCTGAAATGGTGTTCAAGGCTGACGCTGAGAGAGGGACTGGGAAGGGTGAAGACAGAACCAGAGGTTGTCAAATGCTGGCTCCCTGCTTCCCGGGGCTATTTTCGAAATTTGAGTAGGGGGCATATTGGCTTGTCATCATCACAGGGGGATCGCCCTGGCATTGCCATGCACAGCAGAGCTCTGCTCAGTAAAGTTCCCCACAAGGTTTGAAGGACGCCCAGGAAATCCTTGTATGATTCACCGACGCTAAGAACAATCTTCATTTTACATAGAAACTCGAGGTATTCTTTTTATGGTTTTTATATATACGACATACTCTAGGAATGCAACCAGCGGGTAGCTTGAGGGAACATTTTATTTTATTAGGAATCTCACTAGGAATTTTTCACTGCTTGAGACAATCACATCACTTCAGACAGTGCCTCTGGCTGGCTGAGTTGCTGGTCCACCCTCATACATCAGGCAGGTGAAATTGATGTACTAATGGCAGATTTACAGCTCTTTGTTTTTAAATTATTAATTTTGTAAAAAAAAAAAAAAGTACCATTATCATTTAGTTGAGCACTGGCTTCTCTGTGTCCGAGGTTATTTTTATGAGCAGGAGAATGCATGTAAGAGCCTCAGTTCTGCTGCTGTGCCCAGCACCTACATGTCTGGTACAGGGCTTACTGTAAACTGGGTTGCCTGTGTTTCTGCTTCATGGTGGGTGCATTGGGGGCCTCATTTCCTAGCAGATTCACAATAATGTGTGCAGGTGGGCTATGCACCTGCAAACTTCATTGGGGGGAAGTTTAAAAGGAATGAGGACCTGCTTGTGTGCAGAGAGAAGAGCCACGGATACAAGGCCCAGGACTGGAGGAGCTGTAGGCAGTGGGCAGGGCAGAGATCACGTGTGGAGCTCGGGAAAACGCATCGATTTTAGGCTTCTGGGAAAATACACTTAGTGACCTGGAGAGGGGACCCGACGCCCATGGCCTAAGTGAGAAGGAAGTAGATTCCAGGAGAGGATAGGAGTAGACTCCCTCTGAACCTCAATGTGAAAATGGACACAAGGAATTTTTCTAAACCTAAACAAAAATCACCTATTAGGGACAAGGCAGCTTTCTGCTGCAGACATGAAGGTGACTGTGGCCTGTCCTAGGAGGGGTGTACATCCTCTGTGGCTGAAAATACACAAACATGGCCTAGGGAAAGACAAGAGGGCGTACTTCACGTTCACAAGAAATACGTCTGGTAGTGTTGCAGAAGGAGCTAATTATGTTTTTTTTATTGACTCTTAAAACTTATTTTTGAATTAGCAAATACAAATTGTCTCCATCTGTCAAGTACAACATCCTGTTTTGAAGTATGTCCACACGGGGGGATGGCTAAATCACTAATCGGGATATGCAGAACCTCACATACTTATCTTTTGTGGTGAGGACACTTAAAATCTACCCTCTTGGTCATTTTCCAGCATACAGTGCCTTGTCATTAGCTGCGGTCACCGTGATGCACAGCAGTCCTCTTGAATAATTTCCTCTTTTCTACCCAACATTGCAAATCCTTTGACCAACATTTCCCCAGTCTGCCGTCTCCTTCCCCCAGCCCGGGGTGACCCGCATTCTGCTAGGACTCAGCTGCCTTCTGCACATTAGGTGAGCTCATGACTGTGTTTCTGTGCCCGGCATATTTCACTCAGCATAATGTCCTCTGGGATCACACACACTGTTCCAAGTAGCAGGAATTCCTTCTTTTGCAAGGCCCAGTAATATTCCACTGTGTGTGTGCATGTGTGTTTATATGTACTCACATTTTCTTTATCCATTCACCCGTTGGTGGACCCTTGCTTGATTCCTTATTTTACTTCTTATGAATAGTGCTGCAGTAAACTTGGAAGGGCAGATGCGTCTTCAAAATACTGCTCTCATTTCGGGTCTGTGCCCAGGAAAGGGATTTCTGGAACAAGGCGCCAACAGTTAGAGGATCAAGACAGCTTTCTAAGTTTCTAAAAACTTCACATATATTTAAATTTCTAATTTTACATATATAATATATTTATAATTACATCTAAATGTAAATGTATGGATACTCATATGTAACTATAAACACATTCATAATTATGGTAGAAAATGGACCTTTTCCTCCACTACTTAATCATTCATCTGAACAAGATGAGATATTCCTTTATGTTTTCCTTTTTATGTTCCATAGTTTTAATTAAATTCTCTAAACCATGTGGGATTAAACTTAGCGTTTGATATGGTGTAAAACTCTCCACCTGTTTATTTTACCCAATTTGCTAACCAATTGTGCTGATAACATTTATTGCACACTTCTTTCTATCTGTCTTCTCTAAGTTTAATTAATCTCTGTCTCCCCCACTGAGTTATATTTAGTATATAATTTCCAGCTTTATAGTAGTTTCACAGAAGCTAAATTTTATTCTTACTGAGGGTTGAGTGGTTAATTTAACCGGATATGACTCTACCATATATGTTAGAATATTATCTTGCACGCTGGCTGGGTGTAGTGGCTCATGCCTGTAGCTCTGTCACTTTGGGGGGCCAGAGGTCGAGGATCCCTTGAGCTACAGAGTTCAAGACCAGCCTGAGAAAGAGCAAGATGCCCTCTCTACTAAAAATAGAAAAATTAGCTGGGTTTTGTAGTGGGTGCCTGTGGTCCCAGCTACTCAGGAGGTTGAGGCAGGAGGATCACTTAAGCCCAGGAATTTGAGGTTGCTGTGAGCTGGGATGAAACCATGGCACTCTAGCCTGGGTAAAAGATTGAGACTGTGTCTCAAAAAAAAAAAGGCAGAAAGAAAGAAAGAAAAATTGTCTTGCATGTATGAAAATGTTTCTTGCATTGAACACAGAATAATAAGTAAATGGTATTTGTGTCGTGAACTATTTTCTCGGCTTCTGTTTAATAGTGCACAGATACTAAGAGAACATACTTTGAAGATATGCCAGACTGTTAGCCTCCTCGTGGTAAGCACATGCTTTCATCTGGCTTCCTATCAACCACACTGTTTTTTCCTTATTTATCTCCACCGTCCTTTTCGCAGGGGAGATTCTTCTTACCTGTTCTGAGAATAACAGTGACCAAAGACCCTTTAGCGGTAGACTGAAATTTCCTCTTGTTGTTTCTCAAAGGCATTTCAGTAGGAACTTAGAAATTGCTGGAATCTCATCTCCAAGCCTGGCTGCATTCTCTAATAGCTCTCTGATTTGGAGTAAGTGACCTCCTCAGATTTGTTTCCATACACGTGAATAGGATGTAGTAACTTCTACATGGCCTGGTTATTCGCACAGTCCCCAGCACTGGTAAGCCTTCCGGGAAAACTGCTGCTCTTACTTAGTATTTACAATGTAGGGAAAAGCTCTGTTGGCTACTAAAAACCAGAGGTTCTCTTTTGCAAGAACTCCATAGGTGGCTTAATAAATTGCTGTTAAGTGGGAGAGCACGTGGCTACCATGATAAATACCGATCACACATAGCAAGGCACAGACCTGGTCAGCGAGAACTGTCTACTTCCTTCTGGCTGTCCCAGATTTTCTGTGTCTTGAAACGTCTCACCTAGAAACACGAATTTCCAACAGGCAACCTTTTTGGAGTCAGTTACCCTGGGCGATTTCTTCTCTCCCCCAGTCCCCCAGTTCCCCTCTAACCCCTTCCCGATCCGGTGTTGAACTTCTGATTCAAGTTCCCTGCCTTGAATCTGCTCTGAGTCTTTGGGTGTGGGCCTTTTACAGATCAGTGTCTGTATTCTAACCTGGATTTCCCCCCAGAATCCTGGACAGGGCTTAACCCTGGTGGTTCCCCATGGTCTGAAATAACCATAAATCATTTTGCAGAAATAGCCGACATCCAGTTTGTTCCTGGAGAACAATATTTCTGAGTTAGGGGCCTTAAATTTCGGCACATTAGCAATGATATTTGGTGGTGAATTATAGTATTCAAAAAAACATGAATTTTAAAAATGTCTATGCATTAAAAACTTATTATTTCATACACGTTTAAGGTAAAAATTAAGCAAAAGCGGCAGGATTCACTATTTCAGAGTAAGTAAAAACGGCCTGAAAATGAGAAAGTTAACACATTGTATTGGAACCTTATTTATTGAGAAATAAACAACGAACAAGTTTTATTTATAAATTGTACTAGTCCTAATTTGGAATTTTCAACCATGTTGTTTTCCAAAAAGCAGTGAAAACACAACCAGCTTGCAATAATAGCGACAACATCCAAGAAACTATGGCTTGCCTGGAAATCTCAGCCCATTTGCAGAGGGGAGTGTAACAGTCTCTCCCCTCAAGGCCTGTCTTTACAGGCTTGCACTCCCGTGGCTGATGGGAACGCTCCCACCAGGACTTCACATCAGCTTTTCAGCCTGTGTCGCTGCCTCTGAATGAGTTCTGGTTTTTGAAACTTGTGACATTGTCTCAGCATGAGAACTCTGTGTTTATGGACTAGAGACTGGGCAGCTGTGGTGGCACGTGGTGGTCAAAGCCTTCATTTTATTATTCACCACAAGCAGTCCACAAACCGAACTTCCAGTAACCATGAGAATGTGCTTTTTGAAAGCAGTATCAAAAATAATTATCTTTTTAGAATACTGGTATAGCATCCTGGTTTCTGAAGGGCATTCTCTGTGCCCATTTGAGTCACTTGGAACACACTTCTGAAGCAGTCACTTGGACCATGGGTCCTGGCATGGTGGGGCCTAACCATACTAAGCCCTCCATTGAGGGGTTGGTTTGCACAAAGCCTGGGTGGGCGGTTCCCAGCACTACTGACGTCTAGAGCCAAGTGATTCTTAGGGTGAGGGCTGTCCTGTGCCCTGGCGATGTTTAGCAGCACCCCTAGCCTCCACCCCCTCACTCTCACCCTAGTGGTGACAGCTGAAAGCATCTCCCAACATTGGCTAATGTACCCAGGTGGACAAGTCACCCTTGTTAGGAACCACTGAGCTAGATTATGTCCTTCTTATATCGAGGTTTGTCACTAACCCCTCAGTGTGGGAGACTTGGAAACGTGTCCAAAAAAAGTCTGGACACTATGGATGCACCCATCACTATGACATAACTTTTATTGCCCAGGTGTTGCTAGAGGCAGCTGTCCAGGCTGTTTGAACTCTAAGTAGGCACTCAGAATTAATGTGCTCCAAGATCTTGTGATTAAACCAAGGTGCTCAATGACCGTTGAAGTGAAATTGTTGACTGTAGAATAATGTGTTGCACAGCACTTTTAAAAATTAGCTTAATCTGATAAAACAGTGTCACGCGGGAAAATACTTTTAAAGAAGATAATTGTACCTGCAATATAATTATCTATACTTGGAGGTTCTTTGTAAAAAAGTCAAGATTATTCATTTCTTTCCTCTGAGAGAATACTTCACTCCCACTCCTTAATCAATTCAGTCTCTTTGAACAGTGAGTACTTTTAATTCTGCAGACGGAAAGGTTGACTTATTTCCTGAGTTATTCCCAGTGTCTGAGAATGTGTATTTGCACCAGTGTATTAGCAAAATATCTCTCACTGTTCAAAAATAAATTTCTGAAGCCTTAAAAAAAAATCTCATTGGTTTAAAAGAAATTTAATCCATGTAGTTTATTTTTTATTTTGAAATACTCCTAATCTGAAGAATAGTGGCAAGATACTCCAGGAACTTTTGTTTTCACTGGGGCTGGTTGTGGATGTGATTCTTGTGAGTGTGTTTTCTACAAAGAAGGGTATCCTCCTACCTGCTAACCACCATACGGCCGTGTAAACAGGGACTTAACCTGGTATCCCAGCCACAGACCCACTTCCAGCTTTGCCACTTCTCCTCAAAATGTTCCTTATGGTGAAAAGAATTGTACATTCTGTTTCATTTTCAAGCTTCTTTGCTCGCTCTCAATTCCATGTCCTTCAGCCTTCCCTCATCTTTGATGACCTTGATGTTTTTGAAGGTTACATGTCAATTATTTTATATGTAGGGCCTCCGTTAACGTTTGGCTTACGTTTGCTCGTGATTAGATTTAGGCTATGTGTGTAGGGCAGAAAAATCGCAAATGTCATTCTGTGTCCTTCTTATGGCGTCCTGTCTGGTGGTTGATTTTTCTCTCGACTGTGATTTTAACCTTGACCCCTTGATTAAGACAGAGGCTTCAAGCGTCTCCACTGGGATCCACATTTTGTACTGAGGTGCTTTAGTACCACGTCAATATTTTGTTCTTCATCAACTTTGCACCCACCGTTTTTAGCATCCATTGATATTTCTTGAATTAATTATCATAAACATTATAATAATTGTCAGTGCTATTCTAACAACATAATTTCTTCTATATTCATAAATTAAGATTATATGGGAAAGAAGAACTTTCTGTTACCCCTATTTATTTATTTATCTCAACATGGACTCACGGATTCTCTTTTGCATCAGATAAATTAGTCTATTTCTCTCATTATTTATTTGACCCTCCTTTCCCTTGACTCTTTTAATTTATTCATTCGTTCATCATGCATTAGCTCTTCTTTTTAGGCAGTGCCTCTCTTAGGTTTTTCCTTTTACTCTTTAATCTGTAGTTGTCTTTTCTACCTTCTAAAATGGTACACCTTGGATCTTTTCAAGTTTCACGAACCTTCCTTTTTTCAGTGTGGGTGACTAAGTGATTCACACTCCACCTAGGTTCCCTTAGAGCAATATGGTACTACCTTTACCGCTGTCTGATGTCCTGGTGGTCCCCAGCCTCAGCATCTTCCAAAGTCCCAACACGTGAAGGAGTCTCACACAAATTCTCACCTTGGCATGTTCCCACATTTTTCTGCATATTGCCATGGGCAGTGTTGTGACCTTGAGGGCAGTCCAGCATTCACTGCAGCCACACACTCCCCCCTTGGCCGCCTGGCCTGGAGCTCTGCTCACTGCGACGCTGCTCACGCACATATGAACTTAGTGATGGTGGCCATTCGTAGACACTTGCTGAAGCCCTACATATTCTTTTAGTGACTGGAGAATTATCTGATTTTATTATTTTTAATTTTTGTGTATTAAATCATAGCACTGTACATTAATACTATCATGGGGTACAGTGTACTGTTTCTGTATACAATTTGAAATACTTTCATCCAACTGGTTAACATAGCCTTCATGCCTTTTTCTTAGTTATTGTGTTAAGACATTTATATTCTACAATTAGAGAGAT
>CAUYTI010099633.1:0-11688 GCA_963575145.1 Galago senegalensis | reverse complement strand
GATTAGTTAAAATTAATGAATCTAGATAAGGGGTATTTAAGCATTCTGCATACTATTTTTATTCTTGCTTTTTTTTTGTAAGTTTGAAATTTTTACCATGTTAAAAAATAATTTTGAAAATCAATGAATCATACGTGATTGAACTTACAATGAGAAATGCAAATGATTTAAGAATTAACTTCACAAAAAATTGTTTAAGTTTACTGGCTGCCTTTGAATTTAGTGAATCAATAAGCAGATATGTGCCGAGTCCCTGCTTGTGCCAGACATTGTGCCAGGCCCGGTGATGAATAAGAGAAGCACAGTCGTCCCTGTGCCTGTAGGGCAACAGGCCTCGAACACATAGTTGTCTGAATAATCCATAATCCTTTTCAAAGTGCTCTGAGGAGAAATACACAACGTGAACATAAGCTAGGAAGACCTGAATTAACGGGTAGGCCAAGGAAAGGCTTGTTTGAGCAAGTAATAGTTAAAATAATACCTGAGGGAGCAATTAGACCTATGGGGGAAGTGTGTGGGGAAGGATCCTTTCTGGGCGGAGGTGCCCGAGGTCTGAAGATCCAAGGCAAGGAAATGTGCATGTTGGAGGGCTTCAGAAGGAAGGCGGTGCAGTGTGGATGGAGCAGAGTGAGATGGCTTACTGCTTATAAACATAGTCCTCTCCCAGGTACTTACCACCAGGATAGGTAGATAGAGAAAAAGGTTAAAGTCAGACACACACAGAAATTTCTCAAGGAATAATTATTATTCCAAGGCAGGACAGTTAAACTTTTTAATCACCATTTGCCTTTGAATTTATGTTTAATGGCTAGGAAAACCTCTTGAATGATAGGATTTCTTAAAGAGGATAGGCCTTTTGTGTTGGTTCAGGCCTGTAATCCTAGCACTTTGGGAGGCTGAGGCAGGAGAATCACTTGAGCCCAAAAAATAAAAGCCAGGTATAGTGGTATGCACCTGTAGTCCCAGCTACTTGAGAGGCGAAGGCAGGAGGATTGCTTGAGCCCAGGAGGGTAAAGACCAGTGAGCGATGTTCATGCTACTGCACTTCAGCCTGGGTGACAGAGTGAGTCTCTAAAATGGAAGGCAGGAAGACAGAGAGGGAAAGAGGGAAGGGAGGGAAGGAGGGAGGAAAGAATTGAATTTAATCATCAGAATAAAAAGTCCTCTTAAGAATATCTAAAGAGAGGGTTCTTCTCTACTAAGGACTCAGGCTTATAGAATACATTGCCTTTGATGTTTCAAAAGTGTCTGCTGTGCTTTGTGTTTCTTCCAAAATTCAGCTGTTGCTAATGTGATATTAAGAGGTTGGGCCTTTGAGAGATGATTGGGCCATAAGGGCTCCTCCCTTATGAATGGGATTAGGGGCCCTTGTATGAGGGGTTGATAAAGGAATTTGTCTCACTTGCCCTTTTGCCTTCTGCCAGGTGAGGACACAGTGTTCCTCCCTTCCAGAGAACACAGTAAAGAAAGCTCTCACCAGACACTCAATGCCAGCACCTTGATCTTGGCCTTCCCTCACTCTAAAACTATGAGAAATAAATTATTTGTTTATAAATTATCCACTCTCAGGTATCTTCTTAAAGCACACAGACAATGACACATTACATTCTTCTATGTATACTTTGCAAAGGTATTTCATGTGCTATTATTTATTGTGAAATACTAATATTCTCCTACACAGTAGTTATATGGTCAGAACCTAGTTTCTAATTCTTTCCAGTTTCATCCACCACTGTCTGCTGGCACCAGATACAAGTCTGGGCCCTTCCTGAGCACTGGAAGATGAGTCAGACCTGAGCAGCCTGCCCTCTGCCTCCTTTTCCTGGTGCTTCCTGGTTCCTACTCAGTTTTTTGAGACTAGGCTACTTTCTAATCTTAAGATTTCTTTTCCCCTAAATTCCCAGTCCTCTGGGAGACCAAGGCTGGTGGATCACTTTAACTCAGGAGTTTGAGACCAGCCTCCGCAAGAGTGAGACTCTCTCTCTAAAAACAGAAAAACTAGCTGGCCGTCATAGTAGAAGTCTATAATCCCAGCTACTTGGGAGGCTGAGGCAGGAGGATCACTTGAGCCCAAGACTTTGAGGTTACTGTGAGCTATAATGCCATGACACTCTACCCAGGGTAACAGAGTGAGACTCTGTTTAAGAAAAAAAAAGAAAGATGATTTCTTTTACCCACACCATAGTCAACAAAGGAAAAAGAGGTTGGAAAAAATATAGGACAAAATTTTCTAGTCTTATTCTGTTCAGAGCCACTTCACCTCTCACCCTAAAAGCGCCATCTATTTCCGATAGGGGTATAAGAGCAGATGAAGGATAAGGGGACAGCTTTGAGTTTTCCTAGAGGTTATGATGTGTAAATGTGTTACCAACAAATCATTTGAGATGGTAATTTTAATCTGAATGAATATATTTATACCTGTTTAGGTAAAATTGATTAGATGAAGTTTGAATAAAGTTCTTTCTGGTTTTTTGCATTTCAGATTTAATTAGTCATCCAATGCTGGCCACCTTCCCCATGCTCTTAGAGCAGCCGGACGTGATGGATGCTCTCAGGGTGGGTAGCATGCATCATGATGGGAGCACTTGCTTCTGAAAGTAGTCACCTGCAACTGTGTAAATGAGTTCTGTCCCGGCCTCCAGACCTGCATTTTTCCTACTAGGATGATGTCTCCCAACTCTTGTCTGCTGTCTAGTTAAATCAGTCTCATCTTTCTGATCTTATTATGAATATTACTTTCCAGAGGCTGTCTCCCCTGACCCAGTAAGCAGATGGAGTGCCTGCTGTATGCACTGTTGCGATCTTTGTTTCTTCCTTGACTTAAGATGGCAGAGAACAAAAATCCTTCCTTGACTTAAGTCCAGAGAGCAAAAATCCAAAATGGCCTATTAATAAGATAAATTAACTGAGTTTTGGGGGGAGAGTCATGGTATGCATATCCTTTTTAATTTAACTCAACATATATTTCCTGCTGTCTGAAATAGCACCTGGGTATTAGATTGAACCATAGGAAATCTCCAATTTTCCACCATTTTTTACCTGTATAAATGGCAGTTTCACATGGTTTAATCTAATACATCAGGGTCAACAAGTATAAGAAGACCTAGGCAGGCAGATACACAAATAACATGACTAGTGCCATGGGGGAAGTAGAGCCCAGGACCTTAAAGGTTTAAAGAAAGCAGCAAAGGACAATTAGAACTCAGTTTCCTTAGAGAGGTTCTGGTGGAGATGGGTCTAATAAGTCTGGGGTCTAGAAGATTTTGATATGGTGAGTTGGGAGTTAAGACATTCCAGGTGGAAGAGCTACATGAGCACACGTTTTGGGACAGCAGGGAATAGAGTGTGTTGTTGAGAAGAGCAAATGGTCCAGTTTGGCACATCAGATGTATCTAAGGGAGTAGTTGTTAGATGGGCAAGGGAAGTCTGAGTCCCGATGGGGGTTGAGGACTATGATAACCTGGGAAGGTTTTGCTTTAGGCAGACTCCTCTGTCATCACAGAGAGGGAGAATAGCACATGTGCAGGAGGGGTGAGCATGTTAGGGGATAACTCCTGCTGATAAGAGGGAGCCTTCTGGGTCTGATAGCAGAAATGGAAGGAGAAAGGGGTCATCTACAACACTTTTTTTGTCTTTGAAACTCATTAATGTGCTGGCTGGGCTGGGGTAGGGGGTGTCAACCATAAAAATGAGTTTTCGGTGAAGAAGTTTAAGAAAATGTTTGTGGTGCATATGATCACCTATAATTTTAGATAAGTTCATCTGGCACTGAAGCTAGATAATGCAGGACTTTTTTCTTCTTCTATAAAGTCATTAGTATCATATTTATTCATTACACAGAACATACATACATTGATTCATTTAACAAAAATTTTGCAAGAGCCCACTATGAATAAGGCACTGTATTTGCCATAGGAATATTACCATAGGTGTACAGTAGTCATAGAATCTGGATGTTGGTCTTAACCTTAGGAACCCTAATCCAGTCTAAAATCTGCATTTCCCTGATGAGCAGATGCCTCAGAGATGTGTAGTGACCTGGCTGCCATGGACCTCATCAGGGCCACACCAGGGAAGTCCCTACAGGCCATCTCTGGGTGCTTTCAGATATGCCACAGGTTTTTCAATAAAAGGGACATGGGCTTGGCTCCCATAGCTCAGTGGTTAGGGTGCCAGTCACATACACTGGGGCTGGCAGTTTCGACCCCAGCCCAGGCCTGCTGAACAACAATGACAACTAGAACAAAAAAAGAGCCAGGCATTGTGGCAGGTGCCTATAGTCCCAGCTACTTGGGAGGCTGAGGCAAGAGAATCGCTTAAGTCCAAGAGTTTGAGGTTGCTGTGAGTTGTGATGCAGCATGGCACTGTACTGAGGGTGATATAGTAAGACTCTGTCTCAAAAAATGACTTTGAAACTCATCAATGCTCTTTCATAGCATCATCAAAAAAAAAAAAAAGAAAGAAAGAAAAGGCACATGGGTACTGTCCATGTATATTAAATGTGTATATTTATATTTGTATATTTGCCTATGAAAAGATCTGGAAGTACTCCAGAAAGGTATCAGTGAATAATACCTCTGGAGCATGGGTTTATTTTATCTGTATTTTCTTAATTTTTCCACAGTGATCTTTTTGTATAATAAATAATAATAATAATAAAAAGAGTACTTATGGTACTTATGCACTCTTGAGCCTTCTCTCCATGGCATGCTATATTAGGATGACCTTGGCTGTGCTGTGGCAGCTAACACAGGTTTATTTCTCACCCCTGATACATACCCAGCATGGATCAGTGGAAGACACCGCTCCATAGTCACCCAGGAGTGCAGGCTGGAGCCTCAGCTCTTTCATAGCATCATCTGAAACAAGTTACATCCACTGTTGGCAATTGTGTCTATAAGAAAAGAGGAAAATTGTCCCTGGGCTTTGTATTGTCTTTGTCCCAAAGGGGCCTGGGACACTTCTGCTCGTATTTCATAGCTAGAACCAGTCATGTGGTTCACTTAACATCAGGGGGGGGCTCCAGAAATGAAGTGGGTCGTGGTGCAGCAGCAGTGACCCCCTACACATGTGCTCTTCCTGGATGAGTTACTCTTAATGAAACATCCTTCTTCTTTTTGGTGACTTAGTGAAAACTAAGTGCGACCTTGACATGTAACTAACCAACAACAATAGGCAAATCTTACCGGACAATAAGTCCAAAGTTGCTAAGTGATATTCACATTAAGCCATATTCATATTTTAAATTTGCAGTATGAAAGCATGTGAACCTCCAGGTGTTTACTTAGCTAAGTTCAGTTTGTAGTTGGTATTTAATAATAACTATTGGCACCTAGACTGTTTAGTAAAACACTCTGGTTCTCTAAGGGTCCTCTTCAACCTCTCAAGGACACACAGGTGCAGCAGTCGATAGGGAGGAGAACCACAATGCCATGAGTACTAGAAGTATGGAATAAGTAGTAAGTATGAACATTCCTAGACATTCGCATCAGTGGCAGAGAAGCACCATTTCAGTGCATCCTTTATTTCATTCACCCCAGGGCTCCTTTCTGAGAAAGGTCTAATGCTTTCAAGTTACCCATGATCTCAGGAACCAACAGGCGGACATCTATACACATGCACAAAACCTAGGCCCCAAATGGGCTTGATGGCATTCCACCCAAGCTCAGTTTGCCAGGAACTGGCACTGTGAAGGTCTCAGTGTCCACTTCCGTAGGACTAATTGGACCCTGGGTTTTTTATTTCTTTAAAGAAGTTTTTGTGAAGCCTTGTGGACAGCTTGGAAATATTCACTTACAAAGCTATACTTCAGTCTATCTCATTCTGACCATTACCATCATCATGGAAGACAGAATTGTAGAGAAATAATGGTATTTGGAAGTGTTTTCCCTTTTCACTACTGTGAATCCTTAAAGCTTAGTACTATTTTATTTTGGGGGTGCTGTGTTTTTGTGGCTTGCATGCATGTCTTAGTGTTCCAATGATTCTGCTCTTAAATTAGTTTTGCTTTATAATAATCATGGGCTTCTAAGGTATTTCTCACTGACGTATCTGCCTAGTCAGTCTGGTACTGGGTCATTAGCAATAGTCGCCTAATTACAGATTTACTTCTTGCATGTGTAGAACCTATACAACATTTTTAACCCTGTTAGTTAAGTTTAATTACTGAGTAAAGTTGCAGGAATGTTACAAGGACCTATGTATATTTGGACTAATTTAGTATTTCTCTTTGCTGCTTAGAGTTCATGGACTGAAAAAGAAAGTACATTAAAAAGATCTGAGAAGGTAATGTGATCTTTCTGCTGAACTTAATATTTGTAGTGCTCAGAGTTTGCTTGGCCATTCTGTTTCCTTTTTTTATTGAGACATAGTCTCACTCTGTCCCCCTAGGTAAAGTGTTGTGGCATCATAGCTCAGAACAACCTCAAACTCTTAGGCTCAAGTGATCCTCTTGTCTCAGCCTCTCAAGTAGCTGGGACTACAGGCGTGCACAACAACACCTGTCTAATTTTTCTAACTTTAGAGATGGGGTCTCCCTCTTGCTCAGGTTGGTCTCTAACTCCTGAGTTCAGGCAGTCCTCCTGCCTCAGAATCTCAGAGTGCTAGGATTCCAGGCATGAGCCACTGAGCCCAGCCTGCTTGCCCATTGTAATGTCTCCTTTTTAGCAGAAGTAGCAATAGTTGTAATCACTTTTAACCAGATAAACTGTGTCTTTATGGTTGCAAAATCACATTCCAAGAAAGGTATGCATAACTCTTCTCTAATGTGAAAAGGAACCATTGGCCAAGATTGTTATTTTGGATCACTGAGTTTTATGTAGATGAAGGGAATTTTCTAAGCCATAGTCTGCCAATTGTCTATCAAATTTCTCTTTAAAAAAAATGCTGTAGTTCTCAAAGTGCAAATCAGGCTAGGAGAAGGAAAAAGAGAATTGACCTGGTCTATATATAGCCCATATTGAAAAAAAAGCATATATTAGGTCATGCTTATATTGCCATTGTAATTACCAAACAGAACTTGCTTTAATCAGTGTGTTTAGTAGTTGGACTGCCATAATCCAGGATTTGGCAAATTTTTCCTTTATAGAGCCATATGGTAAATATTTTTGGCATTGCAGGCCTTATGGTCTCTGACACACTGCTCAGCTCTGCTGTTGTAATGCAAAAACAGCTACAGACAATTTTGCAGGGAAAATTTATAGATATTCTATCTTTATTCAAGCTTCTGTTATTATCTACCCATAAACTTTGCCAAAACTAGTAGGTTTAGTGCCTTCTAGTATAGCAATTGGCAAGGTGCAAGGCCTTAGGCCTGTGGACATCACCCCCAGGTGCATGTGCGGTTGGAGGGCGATGTCTGTGTATAGACTGTTATATGTAGGTATCTCTGCCCTCTCAGCCTGCTATGCTCTCTGAGATCCCCACTGCACCCTGCTGGCATCAGGGCTTGATGGATACTGTTGAGATTGCACCAGTTATCTGGGAAGGGTCTGGTACCCTTTGAACCCAAGAGTCCCTCATCCATCACCAAAGGCATTGCTGGGGATAAGCCAACCTATTCTTATTCCTTAGGTCTCCTGTCTGTGGATCCACTGAAGGACATCTATTGCCCTTCTCTTAGAAAACATGACAGTTGTACCTGATATGCTTTAATTGAATTAAGTAGATATATAGTCAGCTTCACACTGCGTTTTAGTTATATTGACACACCAATATCACCAGAATTAGACTGCAACCCTTTTGTCTCCTTGACAGAATCTGTGAGATACTCTCAGTAGCGCTTAGTAGACACCTCAGGCTCAAGCAGCTTCTTAGAAACTCTCTGAGGGAGAACCGCTCAGCCCTGCTCCATGCTGACTCCTACTTGCTCCCACCTCTGAGGTGCTGTGTCCTGACCGAGCTCTGGCTCAGAGATGAGTCCTGCCAGGCACCAGTGGCACCCTCCATCCTGCTCCTTAGATGGCTTTTAGTTAACAGAATTCATAGAATTTAACGCTTTAAAACAATGACCTAGGTCTATTCCTAGTTATTTATGGTGGTGATATTTTTCCAGAGAGACAAAGAGTTCCTGAAGGCCACGTTCCTCCTGGTGTACCATGATTCCGTGTTCCCTCTTCTGCATTCTGCACTCCTGCCTCCTTTCAGATGGGCAGAAGAAGAGACCGAGGCAGCACGATGGAAAGTTATCGCTGACTTCCTTAAGCACAACCAAGAAAATGGGGGTGCACTACAAGATCTGCTGTCACCAGACAAAATTCATGACCCTTTTGACATTTCAGAGCAGACCTATGACTTCTTGGGTGAAGTAAGAAAGAATGTGGCCTGACGGTGGCAGCCATAGGCCCTCAGCTTCCTGCTGAACCTGGTAGACCCTCCTTGATGAATAAAATGACAGAACCAAAAGTCACTGTCACAGTATAAGTTAGGTTTTGCTTTTTTTGGGGGGGGGGGTACAGACTATATATTTTAAAGATGTATTTATGTAATAATTTGAATATGTTTTAAAACCATAAAAATAAATTTTTATAAAGAATATTGTTATATCTATTATAAACTTAAAAATAATTTTTTCTAAAAACCAACTGAGTTTTAAGTTGGTGAATAGATTTCTATGAAAGTAAAATTTTATCAAAAGCTAAATTTATAGTTCTCATGAAATGAAGAGACAACCCACAGAATGAGAGAAGAGATTTTCAAATATAACTGAGAAGGGTCTGATATACAAAATATTTAAATTTATAAATGTTGCTAATAAAATTTATCTTATTAAATGAAGGAGAAATCAGAGTGATCCATTTCAGAAAGTTGTTAATTGCTAATTTAGTCTGCTATTTGAATGTGCTTTAACCTTTAGGTACAAAAACAATCATTTTTGCCTTTCCAAATCAATATATTAGTAATAAGTGCTCTGACACACACACACCAAAAAACAAACTTTCAGGCAGGGGAGAGTAGGATTGACTCACCCTTTCAGAGAACAAAGATGAGCTAATCAGGTGTTGTTGCATTTCAGATAAACTTGTGACTGCTAAGATTTCCAGGCCTTTACTGTTAATGGTAAGTTTAGCCCTGCTGTTAACTCAGTCCCTAGTGTGTGTCTGACAGTGTTCTCGGTTAATCAGGTTCCTCACCATAACTACTGTAGGAAGCAGGCACTGGGTTTGGGGGTTTTTAAAAATATTCTACTATGGAAGAAACAGGCCAAGCAAGTTAAGTAATTTGCCTAAGGTCAGAGCTAGTGTTACAGCTAACATACAGAGGGTGCCAAAAAGAAAAAAAAAGTATACATGTTTTAAGAAAGGAAAAAAATTGGCTCGGTGCCTGTGGCTCAAGCGGCTAAGGCGCCAGCCACATACACCTAAGGTGGCGGGTTCGAATCCCCAGCCTGGGCCCGCCAAACAACAATGATGGCTGCAACCAAAAAAAAAAAAAAAATGGCTGGGCGTTGTGGCGGGTGCCTGTAGTCCCAGCTACTTGTTGGAGGTTGTTGTGAGCTGTGATGCCTTGGTACTCCACCCAGGGGGATAGCTTGAGGCTCTGTCTCAAAAAAAAAAAAAAAAAAAAGAAAGGAAAAAAATTGTATTAAAATTGTAATACTCAATATATACCAATAACAAAAGATGAGCTCAAGTTATGTGGAAAACTTCTTGTAATTGCAAAAGTCAAATGTGACTTGAGTATTACAGTTTTAATACATTTTTTTCCTTTCTTAACACGTATATACATTTTTTTGGCACCCTCTGTATTTAATACAAATATACCATGTGTAATTCTCTAGAACCTAAGATGTTCAAGAAAAGATCAGTGCAAGCCTTTAAGAATTACATGTGAAAATAAAATATGAAAAGGCTGTTTGAAGAAAAATATGAGCGAATTAGAAGACAGTTTAAGTTACCCTGAGAGGTACTTTTTTATGATAGTATACTGCCTTAAAAGAGGTCTTTATTTTTAGAGATCTATCATATTATAAAATTTCTGGGCTTGCATCTTAGTTAATTTATCTTAGATACTTAACATAAACTTATCTTGAGCCTCAATTTTATAAATTAACATGGCATGAAAGGGCTCCCAGCTATAAATATGACAAGAACTTGGCCTTGGAAGAGATTTCCAGAAAAGATTTCTGGTTTTGAGAGATGCTCTCCCTGTACTTTCTCTTGCCTCTCAATATGCAGCTGCCTAGACATACTTTCCAGGTGGTACCTCCCCTCCTGCAGGACGGCTCTCCCCAGCTCCTGCTCCCTGGGAGAGGGCTTCTGCCTTTTCATATGGAGCTGGCAGGGGTGGTCAGGGGCATTTTCCTCCTCTGTTCTTGAGTTGTCTCCTCTTAGTCCTCTGCAGTCATGGTTCTTTGTGGGGGTTTTTTTGTTTGTTTTGGGGGGTTTTGTTGAGACAGAGTTGTACTCTGTCACCCTGGGTAGAGTGCCATGGCATCATAGTTCACAGCAACCTCAAACTCTTGGGCTCAAGTTACCTCCTGCACCAGCCTCCTGCCTTGCTGGTACTATAGGCACCCACTAGTTTGTCTATTTTTAGTAGAGACCAGATCTTACTCTTGCTCACGCTGATCTTGAACTCCTGTGCTCAGGCAATTGACACACCTTGGCCTCCCCAAATGCTAGGATCACAGGCATGAGCCACCACACCCAGTCCAGTTTTTTTTTGTTTATTTTGTTTTAGAGACAGAGTCTCAAGCTGTCACCCTTGGTAGAATGCTGTCATAGCTCACTGCAACCTCCAACTCTTGGGCTTAAGTGATTCTCTTGCCTCAGCCTCCCAAGTAGCTGGGACTACAGGTGCCCACCACAACGCCCAACTATTTTTTTTTTAGTTATAGTTGTCATTGTTTGGCAGGGCCAAGCTGGATTCCAACCCACCAACTCTGGTGTATGTGACTGGCACCCTTAGCTGCTGAGCTACAAGCCTATTTTTGAAGGAATATGAAACCATGTCACTACCCATAGTAAGTCATTATTCTGTAAAATCCTTAATACCTAAGTTCCACCTTTTAATTTTTTTTTTTTTTTTTTTTTGCAGGTTTTGGCTGGGGCTGGGTTTGAACCTGCCACCTCTGGCATATGGGGCCTGCACCCTACTCCTTTGAGCCATAAGCACTACCCTACCTTTTAAGTTTTTAAAATTATTTTTTATTAAATCATATCTTTGCACATTGATGCATTTATGGGGTTCAGGGTACTGCTTTGATATACAATGCGAAATGCTTACATTGAACTAAATAACATATCCATCACAATTATACTCATTTCTTAATTGTTTTGAAATGTACCATTGCATCATGCACATTGGGTGAGATGCCCCTAAATGCCCTCCCTTCTACCATATCCCCCCTCCCCTCCCCCTCTCTCCTCTTCCCTTCTACTTTTTTTTTTTTTAATTGAATGGTAACTATGTACATTAATGCACTTCTGGGGTACAGTGTGGGGTTTTCACATGCAATCTGAAATAGTTCCATCAAACTGCTCAACACAGCCTTCATGTCATTTTCTCAGTTATTGTTTTAAAACATTCACATTCTACTCTTAGAAAGATTCACTTGTACCCCTATAAGATAAACCTCAGAAGTGATTCCTCCAAACCCCCTCCCTCCACCCATTCCTCCCTCCCTTCTCCCTCCCCCCTCCCCATATTCTTAGGCTATTTGGTTATAGCTTTCATATAAAATGTTTC
>CAUYTI010099627.1:0-38625 GCA_963575145.1 Galago senegalensis | reverse complement strand
CTCACAGCAGAAGGCAGTGTGCACTCTGCTTCTCACCGCAGAGGACCATGTACATTCTGCTTCTCACGGCAGAGGGCCGTGTGCACTCTGCTCCTCACAGCAGAGGGCCGTGTGCATTCTGGTCCTCACAGCAGAGGGCCGTGTGCATTCTGGTCCTCACAGCAGAAGGCCGTGTGCATTCTGCTCCTAACAGCAGAGGGCCGTGTGTGTTCTGCTCCTCACAGCAGAGGGCTGTGTGCATTCTGGTCCTCACAGCAGAAGGCCGTGTGCACTCTGCTTCTCACAGCAGATGGCCGTGTGTGTTCCTCAGAGTCTTCACCCTGCTGGCCAGGAGTTTCCTGTTTTCCTCTGTAGGTGGAGAGCTGCTGAATAATGACCCTGCTGTCATAGAAAGCATATTCTGAAGAGACAGGAAGGGGCAGATTATCAAGGACATTAACAGTGATTTAAGAATAGTACACAGTGCGTGGCGTGAAGGCAACCAGGAGCACTGGTCAGCGTAGAGGAGGGCATTTCACTGAGCTGTTCTCACCTCCTGGTTTTCACTGAGTTTGAGGTCGGCCTCTTGCACGTGCCAGGCGCGCAGCAGCTGCGTGTGACCTCTTACCCCCTCCTCCTCCCCACGTTCCTCACGTCCCCCTCCTCTGCACCTGCCAAGTCCCCTTGCCCCTTGAATCCTTGCTGGTCCTCAACCATAATTGCCAGCCTAGGGTCCCCTACATACTGAAGACAGGGACATAGGCAATTTCTTTCTTTCTTTTATTTATTTTTATTGGCGGGTGGGTGGTACTGACTGAGGCGTTTTGCACTGCCTACCTACTTTACCTAATATAGGCAGCATTTCTGTGACTTGGAATTATTTCCCATTCTTGAGAGGATGGCTGGGGAGCTTAACCCTCCTTCTCCAGAGCCCCAAACTGGTGTGAGGAAGAGAAGCAGCCTCCAGTCTCTGACTCTTTCTATCAAACTTGAAAATCCCTCTGCTGTGAGCGAGACCGGGCTGCTTTAAGATGGAGTTTGACAGGAAATTTTAAACAGTTGTTTTCCTCTCGGAGCATAAGGCTGGTGGTCCTTTCCCAAGTGCGCACCATTGTTTCTGGTCCCCCCAGGAGTGTAATGAAACTCGTCTGAACAATAGCAGGGAGATGAGCCCCTCCTGAGACTGCTACGCCCACAGGCTTCATCAAGAACCGTAAAACCAGTTACTTCCATCATGTCTATATACGCAGGGGCACTTTGGTCGAAGCCGTCAAGATTGGGGAAGGGGGATGTCCTTGACCCTGAGAAGCTTGTCACTTGCAGGGCAAGAAACCCTCTAAGGCAAGATGTGGCCACATTGCTGTGAAGAAGGCACGGGGAACAGTCCCCGCAGCCAGGGGAGTGATGGCGTGTCTCTGATCTGGGAACTCAGTGCAGCCAAGACCTGAGCACTGAGTGAGCTCCTTCACCAGACACAGAGGACAGAACGTGCTTCCCGGGCAGCTACCAAACAGGACATGATGAAGAAGGATTTGAAACCATCCCTGGCCTGAGCCTGGCCAGAGATGCTAGAAAGACAAGTCCCGGCCCTGAAGAAGGTCCCGGGTGCCAAGCTGCAGGTGCCTGGGTATCCTGGCCTCTTGTCCAAGGATGGGTTGGAGCAGAATCACTTAGGTGGGCCTGGGCCCCATCCTGTCCTGTGGGTTGGGGCCTGTGGAGTGAAGCCTAGGAGTCTTCTTTTCCTGTGAGCTGCCCAGGTGGTTCTGATGTCCAGCTAGGTACATCCAAGTCTGTGGGGGGAGATCAGTAAAGACTTCTCAGCCCACTAGTGCTACAGGAGTTGCTTTTGTTTCAGAAAACAAATCCATAATCTTTTTCACGTCTATGAGACAGTGTGATAGGCAGTCTGGGAAATGGATATGTACAGATGGAAAACGCCCTTCTCTGTGGCACTCAGTGCTTGGCACTGAATCAGTGCAAATTAACATCAGTGTCAAGGAAGGTGCAGAAAGAGCCAGGCAGGAGTGAGCTCTCAGTGGACGGGGGTCAGGAATTGCTTCGTAGATGGGCACGTGACTGGGAGTGGCTTTGTGCCTGCTCACTTTCAGGGTGAGCTGCTAGGCACAGGGGCAAGGTAGGAGGTGATTGCTGGGACTCCCAACCCCAACTCAAGCTATGAAAGCCAAGCTTTAATGACAGCACCACCATGTGCCCAGCCACTGGGAGGCTGGACCCCTGAGCCCCACGCACTCAGAGCTGGTACTGTGAGTTGGCCGGCGATGGCCCCTGAATGTTCTAGCTCAGTAGGTTTGAAGGGCCGATGACAGCCATTTGTCCACCTCTCCCTGCTTTTTGGAAGTGACTTCCTGGCCTTGTGCTTGTTTGCTCTTTTCTCAGCAACCTGCTATCCTTTATAGCAGGTGTCCTCAAACTATGACCTGCTGGCCACATGCGGCCTGCCAAGGACATTTATCTGGCCCACCAGGTGTTTTTGCCACTGCTACTTGCCCTGCTTAGCAGCCGACTTGTCCTGGGGCCCACAGTCTGGCCCTCCAACGGTCTGAGGCATAGTGAACTGGCCCCCTGTTTTAAAAGTTTGAGGACCCCTGCTTTACAGCCTCAGTCAAATGAATGAAGAGCCATTGCCCATCTGCAGCCCCTTGTACCTGACTGTTCTCTTCATTGCTATAGGGTAGGAAAAGGCCTCACTGATGGAGGAGCAGAGGGCTTCTTCACTCTCAGTGGTGACCAAGTGAGATTCGGTGCCAAGCACTGAGCTGGGGTCGCAGTTAAGGGACGGATGTATGTGAGATGTGAGGGTCCCGGCTGCAGGGACCTGATGATGGCCTGGTGAGGACTGTCTGTGAAGGTTACTGGATGGAATGGAACTGGGTGTTCCCCTGAGTGTTCAGAGGAACAGTAGATAGAAGAGGGGCCCCCGGCTGCTCTCAAATGCAGAGAAAAATTAGTGTTCTGCTTGGGGAGGAAGTGCTTTCCAGGCGAGGACCAGATTCTGGGGCAGGAGGCTACGTCAGATAAAAACATCTAGTTCCAGGACCAGGCCAGTCCCAGGGAGCTCGTGGGAGTAGCTGCTGTCCACACTAGGTCTGTTCCTCCCACAGCGTAGGGACAAGGGGCTGAGGCCCGGCACGCCCCTGCCCCTGCCTCTGCCTCTGGTTGGTGCTGAAGTCTGGTCTGGGGCGCCCTCTAGCGCCTGAGGATGCACAGAGGCGATGACCGAGGACCCAGGGGAGGAGCAGAGCAGCGCCTGGCTGGCCCTGCCTCTGGTGTCACCTTTCCATGTCTTCCCTTGGGAATATTCGTGGAACTGAGTGGGACCCCTCAGTCACCCCTGCTCTTTTCCGCCCTTTGCAGGACGATTTTCTCCTGATACATTATGACAAGGGGCCCTGCCGGAACAAGCTAGGCCACTCCCGGGCATCTGTGATCTGGCATCGGACACAGGTAGGCAGTGACTCATCTGGAACTTTGGTCTCTGGGAGGCGTGTGTGTCGGGGAGACAGAGAGAGAGACTGGCTGGAGACCTGCTGTCCAGAAGGGCAGTGGGTAGAGCTTGTGCCGTGACAGCCCTGGCCGTGAGAGTAAAGGTGCATGACACCGGACGCGTGACAGCTGTCAGTGTCAGATGTCAGATTACTCGCTGATCACTCGTGGACCTGGAAAGAGTCTCCTGACTGTGCATTGCTAGTCCTTGCTTAGCCCTTACTGAGGCCCTTTCTCAGGAGACCTGGAGGTAAGCAGGGTGGTAACAGGAAACAGAGAGGAAAGGAGGGGAAAACCCTCCCGTGGCAATGTCTGTGCCGCCTTTGGAGTTTATGAAGGACCCGCATTTTAGTTAACGTGTATCTATACTTTCCATACGTCCCACCTGCTGCCCACTGTATTCCGGGCACTGTTCTAGGAGCCTGAGACACAGGTGCATAAGGTGGGTGCGTCCTTCTTTCCTCTGGAGCTGTGTTCTCTTCAGGGACAGCCAGCACTGACAGATGAGTCTGCTGCACAGGGGTGTGAGGGCAGGGGTCTGCGAGACCCAGAGGTCAGGAAGGCCCCTGGGGGAGGTGCCCATGGCTGAGCACCAGTGAGGTAGGGATGCCCATCTGACTGTGCAGGACCTGTGAGACCCAGAGGTCGGGAAGGCCCCTGGGGGAGGTGTCCATGGCTGAGCACCGGTGAGGTGGGGCTGCCCATCTGACTGTGCAGGGCTGGGCACAGAGCTGAAGGCAGAGTGGATTGAACCTTGGATGAAGGCCCTTGTGGCAAAGTAGAACTAGACTGTGGGGGATTGCCAGAGACAATGTCAGGGGCAGATCCCACAGGGCTTTGCAGGCCATGGAAAGATGTTTGGATCTTGTTCTGGTGAAGTGGGAAGCCACCGACAGGGTTAGCTGGAAGAAGGGCTTCTCTGCCAACACTCCCTGGCCGCTTGTGCAGGAGGCTTGGGGGTTTGAGCCCAGGATGCTCTTCAGGGCGCTTCTCCCATGTCAGCCCCATCTTCGAGAGAGGACCCTGTGCAGGGCCAGGCAGAGACCTCAGCCCACCACACCTACGTTGGTTCCTCTACACCAGTGGTTCTCAACCTGTGGGTTGCGACTCACAGGAACTGCATTAGGGCCGCAGCATTAGGAAGGTTGAGAACCACTGCTGTACACCCTCCCAAGCAGCTCAGGTGGTGAAGCCTGTTCTTAGCAGGGGCTAGGCAGTAAACTTCCTTGACCTGTCCTTGGCCTCTCAGACCCTAACTCTGCTGCGTTGTCTATTCCTGGTAGCCCAGACGTGGCCACTGTCAGCATGTCCGAGGGTTACCACAGTTCTAGTAAGCCATTTGCAAAGCAGGTGGTAGGTTGTGTGCCTCAGCGAATACGCTGTCCACTGATGAATCTGTACACTTGAATGCAGAGCTGTGAGGTGTGCGGGTCGCGCCTCAGTAAAGCTGTGTTCAGAGCAGACTCGGGCAAGAGTTGCTGCAGGCCCATCATCTGCTGGCCTCAGAGCTCGAGGACTGGTCCGAGTTGCAGGGAGCTCTGTCCCTTGGCTGTGTAGGCACAGTGCTGGCCCCACCCTGCCCACATCCCTGGGAGCCGGCTCCAGCTGCCTCAGCATTCACTGCAGGCCACGTAGCTTGGGACAAAGACAGGGAATTCATTCTGGAGGGCAGTGTTCTCCCCCAGGCCTGTGTGGTCCTTCCTTTCTCTCCCTGCCCCTGGGCTTGCCAGCAGCCCCGGACATCCAGGACTGTGGGTCATCACTTTAGGCCTTCCTCAGGTGCCTGTCTCTTCCCTGTGTCTTCACGTGGTTCCCCTCTGTGTGTTCTGTCTGCCCACATTCCCCGTGTCTAAGGACACTTACCATGTTGGATTAAAGCCCACCTAAAACCTCATTTGCCTTAATTACCTCTGCTTTCAATTAAAATCATATTCTGGGGCTCTGAGGGGTTACAACTTCGGCACAGCATTTGGGGGGACCCATAGCAGCAGCTGCACCCCATTCCTACACAGTGTAGAAGCTGTGAGGGGCTGTATCCCTCATCTGTGCTTGCCCTGGTGGGTGATCTTGGGGGTGTTTGCATAGCCCTGGGTAAGTGGAAGCTCCTTGGCAAGAGATAAAAGGCAGAGAAAGGTGAGAAACTGGCAGTGACATTGCCCAAATCTGTCACTTAACTCACAGAGAAATTGAGTTCAGGTGGGAGAAAGCAACTTACCTGAGGACTCTGGCCACCTGTTGCTGGTGACCAGCCTCCTGGTGTAACTGGCCTCACATCCCCACACAGACTTTGCTCTGGGATCTGTGGCGTGGACAGGACTTGGCAGAACGAAACTGCCGAAACCAGAGTGGCGTTTGCTGGGAGTGGCGTTTGCTGGGCGGAAGTTCCCTGAAGGCTGCTTGCTCTCCCACCGTGTGGCTGGTGGGTGACCCTGGCTGCTGGCCAGGGCGCTGTGCTCTGGGAGCCGGGGACAGCCTGACCCAGTCTTGGCATACGTCTCCCCCTTCTCTTCTGGCCTTGCTGTGTACTTCTCTGGGCTGTGGCACCATGCTTGCCCTGCTCTCTGCTGTGCCTGCCACTGGGACTGCCGTGTCTTCATGGCACTGTCCCTACTTTTCCTGTGCCCACTCAGCTCTGCACATCTGAATTCTGCCCCCTCTGTGCCCAATCTGGCGTCATGTCTTCCATGAAGTCAGTTATGAGGGAGGAGCCTTCCCTCCGACAGGCCCCACCCCTCTCTGGTCACATCTCCTGGCCAAGGTATGTCCCGTTCACAGTGCACAGAAGTGGTCTAGAGACCCCTTTGTAACCTCTCTGGCCCTCAGTCGCCCCTCTGCAGAGCAGACCTCCCCAGCCCTGCCCCTCAGGGAGCCCTGCTGAGGTGCCACTGTCCTCCCCCTTCCTTCCTACCACTCCCCTGCTCCCCTCCCTCCCAGCTCACATCCTTCCACCCATTTTCAGGCTCTGCTTCAGCCCCGCCTACGCCCCCCCCCACCTATGTTCAGTCCCAGCCACAGCAGGTGCTGAGCTTCAACTGTTGAACTATGCTTGACTGCTGTGGCCCCTAGGTGGACATGCAGGGCACTTTAGGGCCCATACAAATACCTATGTCCCCCGGCATAAGTCCACGTCCTTGCTCTGTGTTTGTGCATATCCTGTTCTGATCGCTAAAGTCCTAACCGTGACTCCCCACTTGTTTTAACATCCCGTGAGCTGGTCAGGAGTGCTGTCTTCTGACGCAGGTGGTGCTTGGCGTAGAACCCCTTGCCGGAGCTGGGTTTCGTGAGCTTCCTGGGGAAACACCTCTTCATCACTCAGGGCTTTGCTTCTCTTAGATATCTGTCGTGCTCAAAAATATACCTTAAATGTGGCCCTGTGATTCCTGGTGTGGGGGCTGTGCTCTCTCAGTGTGAGCCGCTGGGGTCCGAGCTTCCTGGTCTCCTGCTCTTCCTGTATTTGCACGTGAAGTTCTGTAAAATTGATCCCAGAGACATTGGGGAATTTCAGCGTGCCTCCCTGAGATGATTGCAGGCTGCTGTCATTATTTCTATGGGATGAAAAGTTTTATACACCACATACGTCTTAGCACACTGTCGATGGACCTGTCTGGGAAGATAGTGTGCTGTGAATGATAGATTGTGTCTTTTTGTGTAAAGGTTTTGTACAATTTCTTTTATCCCAAGTGACATAGTTTTATTCCATCCAGCAAGGCCATCTGCTGAAACAAGTAGGAAGTGAAACAGCCGAGTGGCCGTGAAGGCTGCACTGTGGTGTGCAGGGAGGTCCGTGCATGGCTGCTCCGAGGTCACCAGTGTGCATGTCACCCACTCCCTCTCTGTCTGCCTCCTGAACATTTACAAAAACAGGATCCCTGGGAAGTGTTGGCCTCTCTTTTCCTGTCGCTGTCCTAGAGATCAGCCGTCATGCAGAGGAGTTAAAAGGAGTATTTCTTTTTCCCTAGAGTAAAGCAGGGAAACCATGGCCCTCTACCCAGGGCTCCAGTGAAGCCATCCCACAGCCAGGCCAGGGGTGGTTGCTCGAGCTTATAATCCCAGCACTCTGGGATGCCAACAGCATCTGACAAGGGCAAGTCCTACCCAAAGCCAGCTCTCCCCTTCTTGGGGTGAGGGAAACTTTCTAAGCCCTGGGTCCATCTCAAATAAAGGGCAGAACTCATTTTTAGCCAAAGGATGGCATGTGGGATGGCCAGCTGATTACCCATTTTCTTGTACTTGTGCAAGGGGGGCCCTGTGGTCTTCTGGGACTGAGCTGAGGGGCTTGAGTTCCTTCCAGAATCACCCAGGTGCTGGGAGGTCTGAGCAGCTGCAGCTCTCGATATGCACAAGCTGTCTCCTATGCTTATGTTAGAATGTCCAGCTCTGTCTGTTTGTGGGTTTTTCTGGGGGTTTTTTGTTTGTTTGTTTTTCTGTTTGTTTGGTTTTTTGAGATAGAGTCTCATTCTGGTGCCCTAGGTAGAGTGTCATGGTGTCATAACTCACAGCAATCTCAAACTCTTGGACTTGAGCAATCCTCTTGCCTCAGCCTCCTCGAGTAGCTGGGACTACAGGCACTTAAGCACCACATCTGGCTACTTTTTCTGTTTTTAGTAGAGACAGGGGTCTCACTCTTGCTCAGGCTGATCTTGAACTCCTGAACTCCACTCTTGCTCGGGCTGGTCTTGGACTCCTGAGCTCAAGCAGTCCACTTGCTTTGGCCTCCCCTAGTACTGGGATTATAAGTGTGAGCAACCAGCCCTGGCCTGGCTGTTGGATGACTTCTCTGGCCATAGATTTTGCAGCTGTGAAATGAGGAAATTTGACTGGTGATAATCCGGGTATCAAGTACAATTTCACGACTGTCTGCTTATTTGTGCCATGTCCAAATGCCAAGTTTCAGTATAGTAATCATGTTCCATTCACCTTTCCGTGTCTTTGATTTTGGCTTATTTTTTCCAAGCCTTTGAATGCTGTTTTGTAGAAGAACTCTGGGGAAGACTGTAATGTTGTCATTTCTCTTTGTCTCACCTGTGAGCATACTGGACGTTGGTTTTGAGAGCAGGGCTGGCCTATGCTGGAGGATGCACGAGGGTTTGCAAGAGCATGTTCTGCGCCCACGGTGCACTCACATTAAGAAACTCAGGTTAAGAAACACTGTTCCTTTGGCTCTCAGGGTTTGCCAGTAAGAAGGACATGGTGTGGTCTAGTGCTTCTCTCTGGACCCTGAGCCTGTAGCTTATCTCTCTGTCACCTACATTCTGTACTTTGGGCCTGACACGTGTCATAGCATGCTTCCTGAGTGAGTACTTCTGTTTAAGGTATTTACTTCCCATCTCAGTCTTTACGGCTGGCTGCCTTCCCCCGGAGATATTTGCATTCACGTGTCACCAGTTCGCCATAGGTTGGGTGACCCAACTTATCAAACAGCATGCAAAGGTAGGGACAGGCTGCTCCAAGGGGAGGCTGAGATGCTTCCCACTAGCCACACGTGGAGCATTCAGTCAAGGATTTTGACCTGGTTGTGGCTGCAGAGGAGAGCCTGTCTCCTGCCCCACTGGAGGCTGATGTTGTGCTCCGGGTGGTTGGGACTGACTAGGTGCCCAGGGGAGGAAGGCTGGCTGCGTGCTTTATGTTCTGAATCCTCAGCAGACAGGTGGTTTTAGCTAAGCATGATCATTGTTCACACGCGGTAATCTCACCATTGATAGGATATTCAGACACTCGAAACTAGCCAGCTGGGTAGCAAACGTGCATACTCAGCATTAGCACAGTATAAATGAGACCCGAAATGTGGCATGATTTATTAAATACCATGTTATTTATAAAGGCTGGGTGCACTCAGGCCTGCTGTATGTGGGTGTTGGTTTTCGGGAGAAATCTGAATCATGATATGGTCTCTATCATTCCTCAGGAATGTTTAGTATATACATTTTAGAGCTGATAATGGCCTGTAGACTTCGTCTACCCCTGTTGTATTTCACTGTTGAAAGAACAGAGCCCGAGAAGGGAGAAGCCTGGGCTGAGTGGGAACCAGGTGCTGACTGCGCGTACTGACCTCGCTGCACGCTAGGGGGCGCTAATGCCATCCTCAGGTTTCTTTCTTCCTTTTTTTTTTTTCCCCTACTTCTTCTGTCCATTTTTATTAGGTTGGCTTTCTGATTCACAGGATATTTAAAAAGCCGAGGCCCCCATCCTTTTCCTGTCATACGTATTCCAAGTATCTTCTCCCAGTTGTAGCTCCTTCATACGTTCAATTTTAAGAGTTCTGATAAACCAAACTTTGTCTATTTTATGGAATTGAGGGTATCCAACGCTTCTTTTATGATTTGTGGTTTTTTAAGCAGAAGCTCCCAAACTATTTTAGATTTCCTTTTTTTTTTTTGATAATATACACTTTATTTATTTTTTTCACTGGCAGCACCCAGGAGGAACAGGGCTGACACAAGAGGCCAGTCAAAAAGCAAACCCCATGTCATCTGCCTGACCAGGTGACAACATGTCTATGTTTGGGGCTTATTTCTTCTGGCATTTATTCATACTAGGGATAAACATGTTTTAAAACAAAAATCGAAATATATAACAGCCAGTGCTAGGCATTAAACTCCAGGAGGGATGAGGGTGGAGCCCCTTCCATGCCCTCATGGGCAGTGCTGGACACCAGTCTTTCTTGCACACTCACTACTGCCCCATCCTTACAATCTCAGCTGTCTGCTCTAGGACACCCACCTTTCCCCAAGGAGGGAGCAAGTGTAGGTATTGTCCCTTGGCACCAGGAACCTGGTGGCAGTTTCTGTAAAATGTATTGTTGTCAGTTGATTAAATCTTGGTCTCGTTCCCCCAGAAGGCTGCTTGAGGGCCAAGATCTTATGTGCCTGTATGTTCAATATCTAACACAGTGTCTAGCTCGGTGGGGGGTGCTCAGAGGAACGTGTTAGCTAATTGCATATGTAGATATGTCAGTGCTGGGTGGTTAAGTGGAAAGGGGGAGGGAGGGGAACAGAGAAAGAAGGGGAAAATAAAGGCAAAATATGGGTGGATGGATGGGTGTATGTGTGATGTAGTTAGATGGGTGGGTGGGTAGATGGGTGGATAGATAGATGATGGTTAATGGACGGAATGAATAGATGGGTGGGTAGATATATGGAGGGATGGGTGGGTGAATGTTGGGTGGGTAGGCTGATAAATGATGAATAGATGTGTGGGTGGGTAGATGGATAAATGGGTGGGTGGGTAGATGTATGGGTGGGTGGATGTTGGTTAGAGGGCTGGATGAGTGGATGGAAGAGTGGATGGACAGGTAGATGGATAGGTGGCTGGATGAATGGGTGGATGATGGTTAGGTAGGTGGGTGGATCGATGGATGACAGATGGGGAAGTCAGCCACTCTTTAGCTTTGGAATGTACAGACCAGTCCTCCTTACTTCTGTTCCTTTGTTTCCTCCTCCTAGGTCGTGGGCATTTTTGCTGGATTTGGGCTCTTGCTCTTGGTGGCCTCGCCTTTCCTGCTCCTGGCGACCCCGTTTGTACTTTGCTGCAAGTGCAAGTGCAGTAAAGGCGATGACGACCCGCTGCCGACCTAGAGGAAGGCGCCGTGCTGGAACGAGACCCTGCCTCCCTCCGGGGAGTGTGGCTCTCCCCACCCTGCCCCGCTGTCCCGCCCCCTTCACTAAACATCTTTCTTGCCTTACGTGCCCCATTGAGCTTCACAGTGTCAGGCTGGATGCCGCGATTTCAGGGACGATGTCACAATGTCTGCATAGGCCCCGGGGCAGCCCCCCAGGAGCAGGCGAGGCAGGCATGGCCAGGGCACAATCCAGATCAGTCTCTGCAGACGGCAGGGAGGTGCTATCAGAAGCACACCAGGCGGTTTTCTCTCTGTGGCCATAGACTGGGAATGTCTGGCTGTGGCTTAAGAGACTTTCTCATGCAACACGTCCTTCATTCCTTGCTCGGTTTCCAGATGTCGCCATGTTGTTGAGGGAGGTCTTTGGAGGACTGCATCCCTCTTGAGACAGAACCCGACCGTTCATTCCAACTTGAGCAAAGCACTCTGTTTATGACAACCATTTTTATTACTAGTGGCATTTAGGAAAATCCTTTTTAGAAGGCATTATTTTCCCCAACTGAATAGTGAAAATCAACAAGGTGCATATAAACCATCCTATGCCTTTCTTGAAATGTGCATTTTAAGAAGTTATAGTTAAATGACTTTTCAGGAGATTTAGAAAGCCTTATGCACTCTGTGTTTTTTCTTGAAACTTGTTGTAATAACTTTTTGAACGCTGTAAGCTACATGCTGTTATCAATGTGGTTCCTACATCACTGCATTGCCTGGAAAATGTTGCCGTATTTAAAGGGGCATCTCCATTAGATTGGCCTTTTTTTTTCTCTCTCTCCTTTTGGTGATTCAACTCCACTCACAGGGCTTATCCTTTTTCATCTAGTTGGCAACAAATAACCTTTTATCGTCTTCAAACCAACGGTTTTACTCAGAAGTGGCCCTACGTGGAATTAGTATGGTTTGGCCTCTGGCCCCAGTCTTCAGGTAGACAGTGAGGAGATAGCAGTGCTGCGATCCTCAGAACCGGGGCCCCGGCAGAGGCTGCAGGACTCCCAGGGGCTGGGGAGGAGCTTCCTGGGTTTTTTACATTTTTTAAAATGCTTTAGTTATTTTAAATAATCATGTACCTTACACAGTTGCAAGTCCTGTCGCTAACCATTTTGCCCTTGCTGGGAAAAACCTTTTCCCTTTACTTGGTGATTTCGATGTGAGGATTTACCACTTGGTCTTCTACGGAGCTGCATGTGACTGACGGTTCCCTTGGCAGCAGGAAGCACGGATCAATCAGAAGACACGCATTGCCCCATCACCCGACTCTGAGAAGCAGGGAATGTGAAAGTGTTTTCTTTAAGGAGAATTGACCCTGAAAGCCTTAGGTACTTTTAAAGAGTAAACCGCATTGAACGTAGAACTTCTAAAAATAGCAAAAAGGCAGACATTGTAGATTTATCGCAGTGGAGTTTTTAAAAATTCACCAAGTATTCTACAAAGAAGCGAAACAGAACCCAAATCCTGTTATTTCAGGTCCTTGCTGGTCACAGGTGCGTTTTTGCCGTGTGGCGCTTGTGCGCGTGTCTGACAGCTGAGTGTGTGTGTTGGGCGCAGGGACCGTTGACCTTCCCTGTGTAGAAACTTCTTTCTTTTCCTAGCACTGACTAGGTTGGAGGAACAGGGCTGCCTCACTCTTCATCTCTAGCATTGATTTATTTTATGAAACTGAAGCCAATTAGAAAACCAGTGTCAGAGTGACGTTCACCAAGTTCTCTGTGTAATTGCAGCTCGCAAGTTCGGTCACTAAGTGAGAACCGGTCTGGGCTTGTCTCTGAGGAAGACCGAGCCCTCACAGGGCTGGGAGAGTCTCCAGTCCTCAGGCACTGCCGTGGCATCAGCTGGTAGAACGGGTTTTCTGGGGGGGGGTGACGACTCTGTGAGTCAGTGGCCTGGGCTTGAGCCCTCAGCCTCCATCTGTGGGTACACGATTTAGCTAGTGCCCCCTAAAATGCCCAGTGCAGATGGCAGGCCCACGGGCCAAGCACCGACCTCTGCTGCACCCCAGTCCTGCCTGTCCTTGCTGCAGCCCTTTGCAGGAGTCCATGCGGGTGCTGTTTCTGCATGCCTGGGGTGAGAGCTCAGATCCACTTATCCCTAGAGGGAGGGGCTGTTGTTCTTCCACCTTGGGAGAGTCTCCGGCCCCCACCATCCTCGTGCCTCACCTGCAGCAGCGCCGTTCACAAGCACAAGGTTTGGCCCAGGTGGAGGCCGCAGGGATTCTAGGGCCAGACGGGGTCACTTTCTTACTCTGAGTTTTTTGCATCCACATGCCTCAGTTTGAGTAATAAAATTACAACCATCTGTTCCCTCTATACACACCAGCAAGACCACACTGAGAACACACACACACTTGTATCCATTGCATAGACTCCTATTCTGTTGGTGAAGAATGCTGCACCCATCTCTGCGGTGACAGAGCACAAGGCGGGCCCTCCACTGGAACCTGGGTCTGGCCGTCACTCCCCACGGGAGAGTCTACAGTTGGTAGGTGGACTCCCTCTTACTCAGTAGGATTCATCTTAATTGGAAATGGCCATGCGCCTTTTCAGACAGCTTTCACTCGGTTGCCATGGGAGCACATGACACTCATTCAGAGGCTTTTTAAACCTGGGGGGAGGAGAAGGCTGTGGTTGCTGGCCTACTATCTGGGGGTCACCATTCAGGACACGATGGACCTGTAGCTTATCTGCAGCCCTTTGGTAACTGACCATATGAGGAGGTTTTGCTAGACATGCCTGACCTCTCTGTTTGGCTCTGCCCAGCAGCAGGAAGCCCACTAGCTTCACCACATCACACGTGGCCAATGCCTTACAGACATGGCCTTTCCAGGGATGTGCTCATGGCAGAGGCCGACTGACGGTCTGAGCAGAGCCTCTGAGTGCGTGAATGGACTGCTCTCCGAAGGTATGCTGCCCCTCCGTGCCCAGGAAGAGCTGTGGAGGAAGGAACAAGTTATCCTTACAGCTTATTCTTCCATCAAACCCATTAGGACCAAGGCCAGTTCTGGTTAGAACACAGGGCCTGTGGGGCAGGGATCACCAGAGAAACAGAAGACCCTCAAGTCGAGTTTACCCTTTCCACTTAGTTACAAAAGTTAGAAGTTACTTAAGATGCTTGAAGGGAAAATTTTCCCTTGGTAACATAATTAGGGAATGGGGAACAACCAGGGTGGGCTTTTTATGTATTTTTCAGATTCTCGTTTATTAATAAACATATAAACCACAATGAAATCATCAAGAGAAGATAATTTGCATGTATAAAGCTTCATGGAGGTCTCTTTTAAAAACACCAAAGCATGAGTCCTTAAAATTAACCCAAGCCCTAATGAGAACAAGTAAAATAAAGAGGTTATTGACTGGTATTGCCAAAAACTCCCAGCAGGAGAGGGCCTGGTTAAATGTAACTCCCAGTGCATCACCAGGAGGCATGCTCTTCAGACACTTAAGCCCCACTCCCCTGCTCTCACCCTTGCTCTGATTTGTGTAATCCCGTCTTCCACGACTCCAGGAGCCTTCAGTTAGAGTTAGCTACGTGCCACATGCCTGGCCGCCTTTTGTCTGTTGCTCACATTGCTATGGGTGTATTTTAATCTTGTATAGAAATATGCACGAGTGAGTCATGCTCATGTATGCATTATGTATTTGACACGTGGTGGTAAAACAAAAACAACAAATTTGGTTTGTGTTTTTGAAATGTCAGTACATTTTGTGCCACTAACACTGTGATGTATAAAAGAGCTGTTTGAATGCCTTTTAATGTTGTGTTTTGTACTTTGGAATCCTATGGAAGCGTTTGATTTGTAATTTCAATACATATTTTAAGTGTATTGTGTCTTATGTTGTCTGTTTTTCCCTTCAGAAGGGATTTCCTCTTAAAGATATTTTGGCTGGAATACAGGTGACTTTTGTAAATCCTGCCTGGCTTCATCTTTTGTGGAAGCTTATTTGACTGCTGGCTGGGAGACTGAAAAGGTGGGATTTGGAGGTGGGCAGGCAGGGGAAGGCAGCTGCTATGTGCTGAGGTCTTCTGTCTGAATCATTGGGGAAGTCCACAATGCAGCCGTTCCCGGCTCTTCCCCGGGTGCAGACCAGGGAGGCAGCTTTGGAGCACATGCGGGGTGCTCTGCTCCCATCCACAAGGACTCGCACTTACACAGCCGTCATATTTTATGGGAAGCATCATAAAAATCAGTAAGCATCCCTTTTCTGCTGGGAAAAGAAAAGTGGAATAGATAAATATTGACACTTCTTATTTAACAGGAGAATTTGTAGTAACATAAAGATAAGAGTTTCACCTTCATTTTCATTTGCCCTGTCTGAGCTTCCTAGGTTCATTAACAGGTACATAGCAGTACATACCTGCTTCATTAACATGAAACTAAAGACTTAGGGAATAGGCAGTGAGTTACTTGTCCCGTGTGTACATTTTAAAAACATTCTTTGTATTTTAAGGTCCAGACTGAAGGAGGTGGATCTTGCCAACAGGCAGCTCATCCTGGGTGCTAAAGACTCCCAATAGCTGCCCTCAAGGGTCTGTTAGTTCAAAGAGTGAGACAGATAAGTCTCCAATTATCATAATGAATTTCACAAGAGCAGTGGTAGATGCATACACAGCACACATTAGGGGACACAGCAGACCCAACATGCAGGCAGCCCTGGGGGTCAGGGACAGCTGTCCAGAGGATGCCATGTGTGAACTGGGTCCTGCACACAAGCAAGCTCAGGCTAAGCAAAACCAAGAAGGGTGTTCAGAGGAATGGCCCAGTCCACCCAGGAGGAATGGTTTGGTCTGTCTGGCACACTGGGGATTAAAAGCTATTCACATGTGACCCAGGGGGCACAGCAGGCTAACTCAGGGTCTCTAGCTTCATTGCCAAGGTGATGGGGGAGTGTGTTGGTGTTCCAAGGCTTTGAAACAGAGGACTACAAACTGAGCATATAAGACAATAGATACTTGTTGTCTCATGGATCCAAAGACTGGACATCCATGATCAAGGTATGAGCCAGACTGCATCCTTCTCAGAGCTCTGAGGAAGATTCTGCACAGCTCTTTGCCATCCCTCATTATGCTGGCAGTCCTTGGGATTCCTGGACTAAGGACGCTTCACCCCAATCTCTGCCCTTATCATCACGTGTGTTTTGTCATATCTGTTGACCTGCCTCCATTTTGTAAGGACAGAGTCACATAGGATTAGAGCTCACCTTCATGACTGCATCTCACTTGATTATCTTGAAAGGACCCTCTGTACAAATAAGGGCTTGTTTGCAGGTTCTGGAGGTTAGGGTCACATCATGTTTGGGGAGGCACAATTCACCCCATAAGGGGGGATGTGATCTGTGAGTGGACAGTCTGAAGTCTGGCCCAAGTGAGGCAATCAGAGCAGGCAGCAGAGGTGGTGGGCCCTGGTGGTGGTGTCCAGGTTGCAGACCAGAAGCAGCTCTTCCCCACACCAGGCTGGACAGGAAATCTTTGTGCTGATCTGGAATGTGGGAATTTCCCCAGCACACATTGTGCTGAAAAACAATTTCTTTTAAGAAAAATAAATCCATACATGTGTAGTTAATTGTTTCCAAAAATTATATATATATATATGTGTGTGTGTCAGCACTTAACCAACAATAAAGACTTTTGAAGGAACTGAAACGACAGAACTTAGGGTGAGAATGGTGCTGATGTTGATAGCAGGTGCTGTGCCT
Source organism: Galago senegalensis (assembly GCA_963575145.1). Classification (NCBI taxonomy): domain Eukaryota; kingdom Metazoa; phylum Chordata; class Mammalia; order Primates; family Galagidae; genus Galago; species Galago senegalensis. Next base: position 21,840 of record CAUYTI010099627.1, on the reverse strand, counting down.
TAGTGTTTGCAGATGTCCAACCAGGGAGATCACAGACAGCGTCCAGTACTCAGGTGGGCTCTGTCTACACCAGCGAGTGATTCAGCCATTTACAATCATGCTGTCATGACTCTGCTTCCTGTTTGCTCCTGACTTTTCCCCGTCTGAAACTGTCCAGGGAGGGTGTGTACATGTTCTAGGATGAAGCTGGCATTAAGTGGGAAGAAGAGCTTCAGGATGAAGGGCTGGACAGCTGATGTAGCCAGGAAGGACTGGACTTGCACTGCAGGGCAGGAATCAGAATGAGGATGAAATGTGCTTCCGGGATTTTTCTAAGGATGAAATGTGCTTCAGGGATTTTTCTAAGGATAAATGAGGAAAAAAATGGCAAGTGAAAGACAGCACGTTGCATTTGGCAATAGAGGCCATTTGTACAGTTCCACTACAAGACGTTGTAGTGCTAGACGTTGGTGCTAACAAGAATACCTCACGGCTCCAACCCCAGACTCTGAAGGCCCCTCTAGCCCCTGTCTCCTTGTGGGACCTGTGAGACGGCAGGTTTGGTCACTTTCCCTCCTGTGAAGGGAGCAACTATACTGGAGCAGTATCAAAATGCATTCTCTGTCTGCCTGGGAAATTATCTGCCTTTTAAAAATATATATATTTTTATTCATTCTCTTTTTAACATCGGCTGAGAAGATCATTCAGAATGTAGACACGTAATGTCCTTCTCACTGCATGAGAAGGACCCGATCTGCACAATCTTTTTGGGTTCCTCAGGTCTCAGCTTATCCCAGCTTCCATGAAAGGCTCAGAATACAAAAGGGAACATTTCAAGAGCGCTTGACAGTTGCTCGGCAATGTCCAGGGGGTTAAGAAACTAACATTGTAAATAGCAGACGATTTTCATATTTTTATAACCAACTCCTACTATTGTGGGATGCATAGTAGTGACTTACTGCTTCTTGTCAAAGGAAGGAATGAAATTCCTCTCACGTGTATGACAACCTATATGAAGTGCAGGCACGTGTGTGTGTTTGGGAAGGATGGCTAGTGATTTATAGTCACTTTCTGAACAAACAAATAATGATGACAACAACAAAAACAAAAAACAGCTACTGAATTTGGCCTGGAGTTGCAGAACAGTCTAGAAGTGAAAGTGTCCCTTTCAGCTAGAAGAATCCCTCTTAGGAACCTAGAACCTCATCTGAGCCAAGCCCTTTGCTTGCTGTTTTCTGTGGTTGTGTTTAATGCTCAGACCTTCCAGTCTTACCCTCTTGTTATCATTAAGAGCCTGTAGCCCAGAAAGGCTGGCTTACCACAGGTGACACAGTGTCAGGGTGGAGCTGGGCACCTAGGTGGCCCCTCCTGAGCCCCTGTTCTTCCCATTGGGCAGATTCCCTGCCATTTGCCTCCCAATTCACCCTCATGGACTTGTGGAGATGTGTCTCAGCAGCGTGGGCGACATGCTTTCTGTTCCTGTGTTTCAAGATCACATCCAACTTGAGGACAAAAGACCATTTGTCTGTACCTATGGTCATGCTAGCTGAATGAATGAGAGAAATGGCCCCAGGCAACCCTGAGAGGGAGAGCGGTGTCCTCAGACACTGCATGCTGTCGGGTGCTTTTAGGGGCTGCACAGGTGACACCCCCATCTCCTGCACAAGGCCCTTGCCTGGCATCTGGCAGCATCAGACTGGAAACAGTGCCCACTGCAGGACAGACACGGAACTTCCTGCATCAACATCCTGCTTAGAGGAGAAACTCATTCTGACAACTACCACAGGATGGAAAGCATTGTTATTGCCATAGTTCTCCATCTTAAAAATTTTACCCTGTAACAAATTGCTGGTAGACCACGGTGCCACACCCCACCCCACAACTGGGAGAAACACACAGGGCTCAGCAAGATGCCGAGAGCCACTTGAACAGCAGGAGGCCCCAGCAGGGAGCAGGGGCAGCAGTGTGTGGAGTTAGGGATTTCCAACAGGACAGGCACCTTGCCACACTGGGTTTCTATGACAGCGAAGCACTTCATGGGAAAGGGTCACCTTGGAAATTGACATTCTCCACAGTCAGAAAGAGTATAAATAAGAGGCAGAATGAGATTGAAAACCACAGAGGTAAACACTGGTGAGGTCCGCTCAGCCCTTTACCCTAAGGGCAACTGCGGAAGGTGGGCGATGGCTGCAGCACAGGTGTCTTAGATGCCGTGGGCCGTTCACTAGATATCTGCTCTGCAGAAGCCCAAGGCCGGCAAGAATGAAGGAGAAGCAAGGCCTCCTGGCCTGTCCTCATGGGGCTCAGGGTCTGAGGGATTTCTGGTGTAGACAGACACTATAATCACTCCTCTACCCTACGTGAGAGTCCATGGGGGCGGCAGCGTCACAGAGGAGGAGCAGATAACTGTGTCTGGAGCGTCTGGGAAGACTCATGCACAAAGTGAGCCCTCTACGTTGAGTGAACGGCAAGTAGTTCCCCAGGTGGTCTGTGGGGTGAGGGGTCTGGCCTTCCAGAGGTTGGACTCGCTGAGGAAGATAGATTTGAGGGTGCAGTGCCTTCAGAAAAACTACCACGTGGGGGCACACAGAGATCGAATGTTTGTTGCTTGAATGAACAAATAAATGATCCTTTATGTGGTTGAGTCCAGGGACGAGGTGAAATTGGCAGGATATAAATTCTTGATCTGGGATAAGAGCAATAGATAAGAAATGATTAATTAGGCAACATGACTCGTCCTCAGGAGAGAGGAGCTCTGGAGATGTTGTGTGCTGATTCCACCTGGCACACAGAGCCTGAGAAAGGACTCCTGTGAGATCCACAAAAGATGAAAGAGACAAAAACTCAACTGTGCTCAGCTGTTTGAGGAGAAGATTTTAGGGACAAGAAGATGAAGTTGCAGTTAGAGCAGAATCTGTTTCTTAATTCTGCACAACTCCTAATACATTGTTGGTGCACAATGACTGTTAAATAATAATTTAATGTTTTTATTAATGACAAAGAGGCAATCAGTATGTTAATGAAACTTGCAGATGATACTAAACGGGGGTTTATTACCAACAACCAATTTGGAGATGCAGACAATGAGAAAGGACAGAAGGAAGGAAAGTTACAGCAAAGCAAGCTTTTGTTTTGGAAAAAACAAGCAAAATGCACCTGCAAAAAATGCATACTGGGGTGAAGCCAAGAGGCGAGGCTGACACAGGCTCAGAGGGAAAACTGTAATGCCGGGTAGAGCGGGTCTGAAATGGCAATGGGAGAAAGCCAGGTCTCCCCCATCCTCAGTGAAAATGCCCTCAGTACCAAGCTGCCTCACTTTGCACCCTGGAAGCTGGACATGACTTTGAATGAAGGATTGTTTGTCAATCTGGGGGCTGAATTCGCTAGCCAGGCAGAGCTTGGTTCTCTCTGCTTGGTTCAAGTCCTCCTCAGTCTCTCGTGGGTACACCTGGGGCCTCCCCGCCTGTGGTTCTGCTCCCTATTTCCACTCCCACCTTTTCTGCCAGGGTGTTCTCTTTCTCCAGTTTGTGATACTTCTATTAAAAACTGTTGAGGGCCCTCCATTCCCTGCGGGATTAAATCCAATTCTTCACTATTATCTGAACAACATGAATTCTCTGATGCACTTTTAGGGGAACACAGGCAGCCTCTGCCTTGAAGGACAAGCAGATCCTTGGCTTTCCTGGGGACAGTTCTGGCTCTCCTGGGGGAAGTCTAGGAGCGAAAGCCTCCCTTATCTGTGCACTGCAGAGGAACGTCAATTTGTAAGGGATCTCCCAAGGGAGGAACTGCCAACATCCCAGCGTGGGAAGGGCCACTCAGACTCCATTTGTATTTACAAATGAGGTGACCAAAGCTGGGAGTGACCGACTGCCCCCTCCACAGCCGGCAGCCAGCTCCCAGCAAGGCCCATCTTTCCTCCATCAGGGCCTTAGAGCCACACAGTGCAGAGTGCTGCAGAAGCATGGGGTTTCTGCCCTCTGCCATCGCAGTCCAGTGTCAGAGAATCATGACAGTCACAACCCAACACTCATAGGGGCAGTCTGGGCAAACTCCTGGAGGAGACGGGGTCAGGTTCTACAGTGCAGGCAGGAAGGCTGCGCCATGATGCAGACATGGCCCAGAAAGAGCTGTAGGAGCCCTCAGGGCAGAGCTCAGCTGGGGTGGGAGAGCAGGCATGGACAGGGGTGAGTGGGTCAGCTGTGGGTGAGGGTGAGCTGAGGGGACCAGCTCTTTAGGGTTTAAGCCAGGATGGAGGTGTACAGTGTCATGGAGGACTGGATAACTGCACTCAGAGGTCTGGGAAGACTCCTGGGCAAGGTGAACCCTCTACGTTGAGTGAGCGGTGGGCTGTGGGGTTAGTGTCAGGGTAAGGCTGGCCCTGACACGGTGAGACGTGGGCTTTGTCTACCATGTGGCAGCAGCAGGTGGGGGGGGGGGTTGGAAGTGAGGTGGGGACTGATGAAAAACCAGGAAGGGGAGAGGGGTCCTGTGCTGGGGTGGGGGAAGGCACCTGGGCCCTGTGTTCTTGTCCCCAGACTGTTGGGCTACCAAGGGGGAAAGCAGGGCCCTGGCTATTCCCCGGGATCCGGCTGCCGTCAGCCCCGCGGGCCCTTCCTCAGCGAGGTGCCCTCTTCCAAGGTCATCATTACATTTCTCAATGTCAGGAAAAGCTCAAGGATACACTCCCCCGAGTGTGCCCAGTCCTAACCGTGCTGCCCCCTCCCTCAATCCAGACTCATCACTGTGCTCAATTAAAATAACAGGTGCTTCCCAAAGGCCCTGTTGCCTTGTGGCTGTGTCCTAGAGAAGGAGTGGCACTAATTAAGTCCATGGCGTCACTCAAAAAACAGGTTGTCTTAAGTCAGCATCACTGCACCTGGATAAGAAACCTCTGACCGCGCCAGGTGTGTGAAATGTGACCAGTCTCTTTTTTCTTTTTCTGTGGTGCTTTGCTTGGCATGGGACCTTGCTGCCCTGCATCTAATGTGGAAGTCGGGACATTTCACGTGTCCTAATCCTCACATAAGTGCTGGACAATGGTATCCTTTGGAGCCTACTTTACGGATCAGCAAACCTGAGGCTCAGGGATGCTCACTCACCCAGTGCCTATGACAGTGCTCCAGGGAGCCAGGGCAGGGGCTGTTGTCTAGACTCCCAGGGACTCTAAGTCACTTTGTTTACCCAGCACCTCTCCTGAGCAGCCGGGTGGAGGCAGGGAGGGATGAGGAGGGATGGTTGTTTCGGGAGGGAAGCTCAGTGAGGCTCAGAGAAGTGTTCCCAGCACCAGCCCTGTGCCCATAGGAGCCCTGACCCAGGTGCTCAGAAACCACAGCAGTCCTGCATTTCTGGAGGAGAAACCAGGACACCCACGCTGAGAGCACGTTTCAGGTTCCACTTGTGCCATGGAGGGGTCATTTGTTTACTGAGCTTCCTCCTGTTCCCCAGAATACTCAGCTTGTGTGTGCAACAGGGGATCTCCTGCTCAGGGCCCCCCCCAATCTGCATATGCACTATTTCGGCATTGCTGGACGTTTTCTGTGTTCCTCACTCCACTATTTATGTCCTTATTCACCTTTTCCTTTCTTCCGCACGGCATTAAGTATATCCTGAAAGGGCTTCTGTGAAATACTGCCATACACATTTAAACTCGTACAGCACAATTTTTCATTTTTTTTAAAGTGTGAAGGTCAGTTTAGGTATTTGCAACTGGCAATAAATTCCTTTCTTTGATTCCCATGTCATTTTCTTCTCTGGTTGACATATAACCTTGGAGTTGGAAGGAATCTCAATAGGCATCTGTCAACTGTTTACTGAAGATGAGAGGCAGAGGCATCCCCTGAGAACTGGTCAAAATGCAGAACATCAGGCTCCTTTTCAAACCCACCGAGCCAGAATACAGACTTTTTCAGGATCCATGGGTGATAGGTGCACACGCTCTATTGCAGGTGTAATATTTTGATATTAATATTGCATATGCAATTCCCAGGCAGTGGGAAAATAGTTTTCTGTTACGTGCTGCATAAAAAATTATGAAAAACTTAGTGCCTTGAAACATGTTTATGATTTCTCAATTTTCATGAGTCTAACTAGGTTTTCTGCTCAGGGTCTCACAGGTTGAAAAGGTGGCAGCTGGGCTGTGTCTTAATCTGGAGGCTCAACAGGGGAAGGTTCTGTTTTTAAGCTCATTCAGACGGTTTCCATCTTGAGATCATCTTGGGTCCCAGAGGTCACCTACAGTCTCTTGCCAAGTGGCTTTCCTCAGCGTGTTTGCTTACTGTTGAAAATCTCTTTATAAGTGTGTACTAGGGAGATGAAGCTATGCATATTTGTGCATGTATATGCACATAGCTTCATCTATGCATGCATACATATATTTATGCATATACACACATACAAACAAACACACATACAGATGTGTGACAATTTGCCTTGGTTAGAAGTAAGTTGAGGGTCTTGCCCACACTCAGATGGAGGGATGACAGAGGGTGTGAAGACGGCAGCCACCCTAGGATCTTCCTGCCATGCAAATTAAAGTTTGAGAAGCGATGATCAAATCTAATTCATTGCCACATCCCTCCTCAGGACGTGAGCAAAGCCAGCACCTGCTCCTGCCTGGACTATGCTGACAGGGGCCCACAGGGGCCATTCATCAAGCCTTCAATTTTCTAGACTGAAAACTCCCAGTTCCAGCTTCCAGGCATCTCTGCAATTCTAAATTAATTCTTAGAAAATGAGCTGGAAATGCCTGGTCTGTTCTCGGCAGTGGACAACGGAGTTCACTAAAACTGTCCAAAGGGAAAACTGGCCCTTCCTTGGTGCGAGTACCTGGAGCCTTCCTAAGAGCCTTTGTTACTGGCCTTCATTCATGACCCCAACCTCCCTCCTCAGATGCTGTGGCCTCCCATGTGCTCCGTCACCTGCCGAGGTCTGGAGGGCCTGCCTTGAGAGTTTGTCTCCTCCCCCTGGCCTCCCCAGTTCTGGGACTCTCTGAGCCAGGGACTTGTTAATGACTGTTTCTCTTTGGTCTCAGTTCTCGTGGGAATTGGGAAGCCTATGGATTTAACTGACCAGGCGATGGAGTGCCTCACACTGGCCGCTGTGACCTCATTTTCCCTCCCTGATGTGCTCAGGCTGCTCTGCCCTGCAGTGTCCCCTGCCTAGGGGGGCTGTCCCGTGCCACTGCTCCCCCACACACAGTGTGCTGGTGTCCTGGGCCTCCCTGACAACCTTCTAGATTCTCCCATCTCACCACAGCTTCCCAGGCCATTTTGCACACCTCTCAAATTCTCAGGGGATCCCTCCCCTCCCCTAGTCACTTCTGTTACAGACTAAATGGTGCTCCCTGCCCCCAGTTCATATGTGCAAGTGCAAATCCTCAGATTCATCTCTCCTCGTGTCCTTTAGATACTTGACAACTGTCATCCTCAGCCCACTGGAGGGCATCTTGCTCCATTGGGGTCCTTTTGGTCACTCCAGTCCTGGCCCGGCAGCACTGACCAGATCTTCCAGGTATCCTCTGATCCCACTTCTCCGCAGTCTCTGCAGAGGGTTCTGCTGCAACTTTGAGCGTCCTCTCCCTCCTGTTGGGCAATCACCACTGCAGGTCTGGTGATAGTCCTTGAGGCCAACGCTTGATTCGGTTTCTGTGGTGTCTCCGCAGGCTGTGGACCTCTCTGCCCTGGCCTCAGCATCGACTTGGCAGGCTGCTTCTCCTGCCTTTGTCATTTGCAGACCTGGGGTATCTGCCCATTGCAGCTGGATCATGTGAATGCGTGCTCCCCAGCTCCTGGACAGGCTGTATGCTGGCATAGTACCCATCAGCCTCATCTTGGGCTCCAGTGCTGTGGAGCCTCCATCTGCTCAGGACACTGGTGTTCCCTCTCTGGGAGGCTAAGACTGGTCCCTGGGGCTCCTGCCAGTCTGGCATTGATCTGAGAAACTCCTCCTTGCAGCAGCTGGAAGTGACAAGGGGGGTGATGGGAAGTACTTGCACACTATTACTATTGTCCGAGTCCTGAATTGCTGTCACAGGGAAATGGCATGTGTAAATTGTCACTGCCATTCCCACCAGTATCTTGAAACAGTGTCCATCTTCTAGAAGGTTCAGTCCTTGAGAATGAGATTCAAAGCAAGAGCCTGCCAGAGTGACTCTGCAGTTCAACTTGGTTCCAACCTGTGGCTCTTCTCTCTCATCCTCTCCTCTCTCGTCCATCCTCTGTTTCTCTTTCGTCTCTTCCTCTAGTGCCTCCCACAAACTTCTGCAAGTCTAGATAAGACGTGATCCTAACAGTCCTCTAACTGTAGGGCTTCCGGGAGGGGCAGGCTGGCCTTCTGTTTTCCCAGAAAGATGTTAGAGCTGGAATGTCTGAGCAGAGTGTGATACTTTCCCAAGCAGTCACGTGCGTCTGCTTGTCCATCAGTCATTTTCTCCAAGGACAAGGTGACCTGCAGAGTGGGGTGTTTCTTTTCTTGCCTTCAAATCCTGGAGGATTCAGCCAGATTAACATTCTAATGCTCTTTATAGCCTTTCCCTTTTGCAAAACTTCAGCCAGAATAAACTAAAAATGCAGCAGAGGGAAAGGTCCCAGGCTTTCTCTGGAGCCCCGATTGGTTGTGATACTCAGCCAAGATGTTTCCAGCTCTCACTCTCTACCACACTCTCGGCATTCACTATCCCCACACCTCACCAGAAACGCATAGATTTTCTATTTCTTCTAGGCTGAGAGGGCTCTTCACCTGTTCCAAGAGACCCAGCTTAGATGTCCCATCCTACACAAGCCTTCCCTGCCCATACGGCCACCTGTCCTGGGTCCCTGGCCAGCTTGGGCCCTCCTCCCTCATCCCATGCCCTGGTAGGGTGTGATCAGATTGTTAGTAGCTGTGCTCAATTACAATTATCTACATATGTGCCTATCCTCCTTTATGGGAGGTACTTTCCTTGAGAGCAGATGGGACCTGACTCTATGACTGTTTTTCCTGGTGTCTGGTAGGTGGCACCAAATGATTTTTGAAAGTGTGTATGGAACCAATGGAATCAAATAGGAAATAAAGCAATACTGTCTTGACCTGGGCTCTGCTATGGCGGTGGCCCGAGGAATTCTGCTCTGCTTGCTCCTGGCACTCATGTGAGCTATTCACAGATAAGAAGAGCCCTTTACGCCTTCAGACCTGAGCTTCACCATCAGGTTCCAATTAATTCCCGAAGTCCAGGCAAAAGAAGAGCATGGCAGCCTGACAGCTCACCCTGAGTTCCTTTCTGTAAATATTCTTCTGCACAGTATTTTTATCTCTGAGTTAGTTTCTGCCTTCCAATGTCAGCACAGAGCCCTGGTGAAGTGTAGCCTTCCCACCAGGCTTCAGCTGAATATTTATGAATATTTTGTAGAAGCTTTCTTCTATTGTTCCTGGAAGACTTTTATTATTTGGAGAGCAATTAATCATTTTCTGGGGGGAAAGGCAAGAACCAAGGTCCACAGTGAGGGTTACGATGGCTTTTTCTTCCAAGATGAGCAAAATAACCACAACCAATGCCTTTCTGAACATGTGCCCGTCTCCTGTATCAATCCGCACCCGTTTCCATGGGCCACAGTGGGGCTCCATCACCAGGCAGCCAGTGAAGAGCACAGTTCAGTCTTGCCCTCAGGGCTTGCTGATTGTTGGCATAGCCACTCTTTGGAATTCATGACTTAGGCCAAATGCTAAGGACTAACATCTTACCTTTACTCTGGTAAGGATAACTCTGCTGTTCAAATTGCACAACATAAGAATGAGAAATATTTCTAGAACTTCCGAGGTTAATATAAGTGACAGACTAACACTTATCTGACTGTCCACTGTGTGCTGTTAGGTGTATTACCTGATGGGTATTACCTGTTAGACACTGTAGTTCTTATACATATACGATGGGCATTTTTCTCATTTCATTTGGATATAGACAAAAGAGGTAAGAGATAGTATGTGAGTTTTCTATTGATCATCACCCCCAAATTCAATGAGCACTTGCTACTGTCTGTGAGTCAAAGTGACCTGGGCAGTTGTAGTCTCCACAGGTAGGACTCAGGCACCCGTGCCCAGCCCTGGGTCTGTGAGTCAAAGTGACCTGGGTAGTTGTAGTCTCCACAGGTAGGACTCAGGCACCCGTGCCCAGCCCCGGGCTGGCTGGATACCTGGTTCTGCAGACCGAGGTGAAGTTGTGTGCACGTCTTGAGCCTTGGCTGGGAATTTGGGCTAATGTGGCTCTTGCTTCAGGCGGCTCTGCTTTCCAGCAGGTTTGGCAGGGATTGCTCACAGAGCAGCCTGGGTGGAAGTTCAAGAAGAGCAGAAACCTGCACGGTCTCTTAAGGTCCAAGCTTGAAACTTACGTTTGAATCATGCTGTGTTTTTGTTGGTGGTGAAGATGTTTCCTCGTCTTTCCTTATTTATTTTTTTATTTTTTTAAATTAAATGATAGCTGTATTAATGCAAACATGGGGTACAGTGTAGTGTTTTCATATACATTTTGAAATACTTTCATCAAGCTGGTTCACATAAATTTCATGTCATTTGCATAGATAGTCATTGTGTCAAAACATTTATATTCTAGTTCTAGAAAGGTTCACTTGTACTTATTTTTATTTAATGCAATCGTATCTGCAATAAGATTGCAGCCCCTGCTTTTTTATGATTTCCATTTTCCTGAATTAGCATTTTCCATCCCTGAATCTCGTTTTATCCTTTGAGGTTAAGTGTGTTTCTTGGAATCTGGCCTGAGCTAACAGCCAGCCTGTGTTCCTGCTAAGAATTCAAGCCATTCACATTTACTGAGTGTTAGAATTGAAAAGTATGGTGGAGTTCTGCTCATCTTTTTACAGAGGTCTAGAGCTTATTTGTATCCCTTTCACCATTATGGAAGCTAGGCTTTGTTCTTTAATTTTGGGTGAGTTTAGTTTGGTGGTCACCATTGTGCTGGTCACTATGAAGAATGGATCTGAGTATGTCCTGTAGAGCTGGTCTACTTACGGCAAATGTCTGAGACAGTTGGATGTCAGTAAAATGTTTGATTCCCCCAACCCAATTTAGTAGTTTTAATGAGAGCATCCTGGGGAAAACCATGCCCAGAACCATTGATTAGGGCCAGCTTTCGGTGTCCTTGTGTGCCGTGGTAGGGAACCTGAATTTTCCCCTACATGAAATGGGAACCTCTGGAGGGTTTTAGATTAGGAAGTGAAAGTTAGCACATATGCTCTAGAAAGACTTCCTGGGAACTGGGTTGGATCAGAAGACTCTTGAGTTCCATGAGGCTTGGGGGGGGGGGGGCAGTGAAGTCCTAGAGGTGAGAACTGAGAGACAGGTGCAGCCAGCCAGCATGCAGGGCCACAGGAAAGCCAGCAGGTGGCACCCAAGCACTTCCTTAAACCAGTTTCTGAGCCCGTGTGCTTATCTGTCCTTTGTTACTGTTTTGGTCTTTTCATTTTTTTTTCATAGAGGTGGTGGATTTTCACGTCTGTCTTGGGAACTTCCACCTTTGATTAGCTAGAATAAGAAATAAGAAAGGACGACAAAGAAAGGGAAAGCAGGTATGCAGTTTCAGAAAGATCAGCTGCCCTTGAGAGCAGCACTGGGCCCTGTTTGCACCTCAGCACTTGGGCAGGATGGAGGGTGGGACCCCAGGCAGGACGGAGCTGGTGGAGAGGCTCCCTCACTGCGCCCTGGCCCCTTCCTTCCTGCAATGTTAGCAGATCCATCTAAGTCAGGAGGCCCCCTTTAAGACATGTCAACACCAACCTTCTTCTCAGGAGTCCTTTAATGATGTTCTGAGTTTTTTCTCAAGGACAAGAGATTTGCTTTGAATTGGACAATAATTTCTTCCTCAAGTCTCCATTCTTCTTATAGCAAGAGAAGAGCTCCTGAAGGTACAGACTCCCTGCTCCCCAGCCGGGGGCTCTGTCCCTGCTCTGCCAGGCAGTATATGTAGCTTGGGTCACTTAGCTCTGCCAGGCAGTATATGCCGCCTGGGTCACTCAGCTCTGCCAGGCAGTATATGCCGCCTGGGTCACTCAAGACTCATATGGTCTTGCTGTTATGTCTGGATGTTTTCCATTTCAGTTCTATGGTTTTGATCTGCTCTTCAACCAAAGAGTAGAATCAAGAGTAGATCAATCTGTTAAATGGGAGATTCTGAAATTTTCTTTTTTCTTTTTTTTTTTTTTTGAGACAGAGCCTCAAGCTGTCCCCCTGGGTAGAGTGCCGTGGCACTACAGCTCACAGCAACCTCCAACTCCTGGGCTCAAGCGAGTTTCTTGCCTCCGCCTCCCAAGTAGCTGGGACCACAGGCGCCCGCCACAACGCCTGGCTATTTTTGGTTGCAGCCGTCATTGTTGTTTGGTGGGTCTGGGCTGGGGATTCGAACCCACCACCTTAGGTGTACGTGGCTGGCACCTTAGCTGGTTGAGCTATAAGCGCCTAGCCCTGAAATTTTCTTATTGATGGCTTTTTTTTTTTTTTGAGACAGAGTCTCACTATGTCGCCCTGGGTAGAGAGCTGTGATATCACAGCTCACAGCAACCTCGAACTCTTGGGCTTAAGCAATTCTCATGCCTTAGGGTAGCAAGTAGCTGGGACTACAGGTGCCCACCACAGTGCCTGGCTACTTTTTTCGTTGCTGTTATTGTAGTTGTCACTGTTGTTTGGCAGACCCTGGCCGGCTTTGAACTTGCAGCCCTGGTGTATGTGGCTGGCGCCCTGCCCACTGAGCATTGGGAGCTGCCTTTATGGATGACTTTTAAAATAGGTTTTGTTTTCTAATTTTGATTTTTATCTCTAATATTTTTCCAAGTAGTGCACATAGCATTTCTGCTTGTTGGGTATTTAGTGAGGTGTTCCTTGTGGTCTAATAAAAGGTCAGTTTTTAAGGACTGTTACTAGAATACCTGAAAATGTTTTTATCTTTTCTGCTTCCATGACATAGAATTAGACATACATTAATTATATTCAGGCCTGTTAACTGTGTTACTTAATTCTTTTATGCCGCAATGTATTTTTATCTTCTTTTATCTCTTACAGAACAAGTCAGGTAAATTAATTTCTGCCGCTGGTGTGTCTCTACTTAGCCATCCGCTACCTTTAGTTTTAGTTTATAAATGTTGATTCAAAATATTTGGAGCATAAAACTTAGGTACGGTCTCACTTGCACTGCCTTCCAGGCCCTTCCACTGTGAAGAGTTCAGCCTGAGTGACTTACTTATGTACAGAACTTCCCTGTCCCTACCTGGAACATGGGCTGATTCTCATGCTGTAGAGTCATGATGTTGTTTAGGGACAAAGCTGGCAAAACACTGGGTCCACAGTTCCACTGGTTTCAATTGCTGTTGGCATTATTTTCATAATTGTACTCTGTTGGCAAACAGTGCCGAGGGGTCCATGGTGATGCAGGGCGGGCGCCAGCACTGAGGGGTCCACGGTGACGCAGAGCGGGCACTGGCACCAGCGGTCCATGGTGAGGCAGAGCGGGCGCCGGCACCGAGGTGTCCACGGTGACGCAGGGTGGGCGCCGGCACTGAGGGGTCCATGGTGACGCAACGGGATCCCATGAAGAGGTGACCACAGGGATTTCACAAGAAGTCTTGCGCAAAATGTTCAGAAGTCATGATCTTGTTTTATTTTAATTTTATAAAAGTTACTGAGTTCCTACTGTGTGCTAAAGCACACAGGATGGCTGGGATGTCAGCCCTCCTTTGACGAGTTTAGAAGCTATTTTTGACACAACTCTTAGTCTTTAAAAAATTGTTGCAGGGCTCAACTGCTTTAAAAAATAGTTTTGACAACATAGCTATCAACAGATTGTACTTTTAGCACAATCATTAATGCCAGATTTACAGATTCATTAAAGCTCAGCCCATTTAGGGATTATAGGTAAGAAAGTGGAATCTCAAAATAAACAATTTGCCTGGGTCCACACAGCTCATACGAAGTGTCTCCTAGAGATGACTGGCCTCAAATTTGTCACTTGGTGGAAGTGTCCTAAATATATCCAGGCTTTCAGAAGTCAGCAACGGGTCAGAGCCCATTTCTGTTTATTCAAATGTTGCCCAGAGGCAGCCTGGCACTGTGTGCGTGTGTGAGTGTGTGTGAGTGTGTGATGGTGACCTGTGCGCACACCTGATTCTACTCAGGGACACCAGCAGCCCTTCTCACCCGGCTTATCCAAACACCTCCAGAGGATGGGTGGGTGTTGTGTAACACGTGACTGAGCAGGGTCAGCTTCTGCAGGATGACAGAGCATAATTCTTTTTCATTAAGTCCTGGAAACATCTGTTCTCATCAGCCTGTTTAAAGCTTTTGCTTTTTAGATATTGGTTAATGATCACAGAGTCATTTGCTTTTAACAACAGGTGTTCTCTGTACATAAAGCTGTGTCTGGAGCTAGTGGGAGAAGAAATGAGTTTGGACACCAAGTGTGGGCGTCCCCAGAAGAAGCCCCACAGCACCCAGGCGTCTGCCTGAGACCCCTCTGCTTGCCCTGTCTTCACTCTAGTCCCTTCTGCACAAAAGTGTCATCACTGGTGATTGGGGTGGGGCTGTTAGGAGCGTGCTTACGTCCAGCATTGTGGACTGTCTCACATACCCGATGTGTACACTGAGGGTGGCCCGGTGCTCTGATCTTCCCTGTGCCAGTGGAATTAACATCATGCCCCGGCGCACTGAGACAAACAGCAAATGTTGACAACCACTTACCTGATTCTGCAGAAGCAGTAAAGCCTGAGTTTAACTGAGCCAGACCTTAGGAGGAGCCCTGGAGCCGAATTTCAGCCACTACCAATAAGCACAAGTTGCAGGGTGATAGAATGTGGCTTTAAAAAAACAAGCAATGCCAGGCCTGGAATGTGATGTGGCAGTTACGGGCTACTCCAGGAGGAGGTAACCTCAGACATTGCAAGAAGTCTTGCCCAAAGTGTTCAGAAGTCATGCTCTTGTTTTATTTTAATTTTATAAAAGTTACTGAGTTCCTACTGTGTGCTAAAGCACACAGGATGGCTGGGATGTCAGCCCTCCTTTGACGAGTTTAGAAGCTATTTTTGAGAGCTTAGTTAAAACGTCAGCTCCTATCTGCAACCACATGCTTCCTACCGCAGTGCGTGTCAAGGGCAGAAAGAAAGTGCATCTCGTTGCTCTCCGTGTGTCCAGCAGCAAACAGACAGGACAAGACGGCCCATCTTCAAACCAGCACCTGGCAGTGCTCTCATCCCGTGGATCTCAGCGTGGTTGGCCAATAGAGCACAGGAGCTTTAAGTACCCCAATGCCAAGGCTATGCCCTTGAGCAGAATGAGTGTAAACATTGAGGCTGAGACGGGCAGCAGTGTTTCCTTCCAGCTCTGGGTGGTATCAACGTGCAGCCACGACGGAGAACCAGCTCTTTAGTGCGCAGAGGAAACAACAGGTGTGTTCCATTAAGGAAACCACTTTTCCTGCATTCTGGAGCCCCCAAGTTATTTATTTTTAAATAGCCTGGTTTTGCTCTAGGAGAGTTTTACTTTTTTGTACTGCATCATGGCCTTTTATTGTACAATTTTCAAATGTATATAGGAGCTATGGTTATAATTTATATCTTTTTTCTTAAATAACCACTTCAATGTGTGAATAAAAGAACACATTCTATGCAAAAGAAACTGAAGCAGACATGTAGGCAGCCCCAGGAAGGCAAATAAAGCAGCATCCCCTGTCCCTAAGAGACCTGAGCCAGGCCAGATTGGATTCCAAGCTGCTGCTTTCCTAAGAGGGGTACCAGTTGGCCCCTTGGAGAGGAACTCATCTATAACTTATAAAGTAATATTAATTTTACAGTTACTTCAAGGTCTATGGCAAATTTGTCTTTAATGACATATTTTAACTCTAGCATGATAAACACTATCATTGTTTAATTATATTTTTTATGGTTTTAAATTTCAAAATATTAAGGGAGCACAAATCCATCTCTACTGTGAAATGAACACTATTCAGATGATGGGCACGTGACAATATTATCTGCACCTCCACAGAGTTTTACTTTTAGATATTTGACACCTATAAATAAAAAACTCCTTGAACCTGAGGGATGGGAAGGACACAACGCATACAGTTGTGAACATTCATTCTTTTATTCAGATACTATTTATCAACAAGGACTTACTCAGAGCACATGTTGGACTCACAGGGCACAAAGATGCCAGAGCTGCGTGTACTTAGGAAAACCAGAGTCTAGTGAGCAGGAGAAATGAGCCAACGGGTCACTCCACCCAGTGCAAAAGTGGGAAACCCATTTGTAGCAAGATGGACTAAGCGGGAATCACTGTCCATGCTGCCCCTGTCAGACATCCACAGAACCCCAGCCTCGGGGGACACATGCTGTAGGCCATGGCTGTGACCCCTGATTGACAGCTCTGCTCTTTCTACCTAAATAGGAGGCGGCTGTCTCTGCCCTTTGGCTTGGAGACAGAAGTGTTAGACCCATTCTGTGTGAAATTGGGCCTGACGCTCTACTCTTGCCTTCATTTCCTGCAGTAAGAGTGATCATAAGTTTGTTTTGTGGATAAGAAAATGTGAGTTATTTGTCTTTTCCTTCCTGGATATCAGCCTTTTGCCCAGTTCTGCTTTGGGTCCGGGAAGCTCCTCTTCCCTCCAGCAACCACGCTCTATTCCAGCCTCCTTCTTATGTGGGAAGAGGGAAAGGTTCCTGTGAGAACTGAGTGAAGCCCCTTCAGAGAACATCAGTGGAATGAGCTGGACGAGTAGTGCTGGTCTGCGAAGAACCTCCCTGCCTGCCCTTGGCCGTGTGGATGGGTCTTCCTTCACCTGGCGGGACTCACGCTCCAGCTAATGGACATATGGGCAGCTGCCAAGGGTCTTCTCCCCTGAGATATACCAGTCACCCCAGCACCCTTCCAGACTCCAGGTTTAGGCCCCCAAATCTGTGTGTGTGTATAAATATATCTATGGCTTATACATATAGATCATGTATAAAACAATTTTAAACACTTAAATTCTGTAAAAATCCTTTAGAATTAAAAAAAAAAAAAAACCTGGAGTCAATGTATGTTTCTTTTGCAGCCTGATGACTACCTGACTTAGGTGGTCTCTTAAATCATGAGTTCTGGCCCAGAGCACTGCGGCAGGGAAGTTGTGAACTTAGGCCGCATTTTTGACACATCACTAATTTTCCTCTTTTTGGTGGGGTGGTTTATTGGGTTACCTTCCAGAGGAAAATATACTTGTGTAGGGAGTAGGGGCGTTCGTTGAGAAGTTGAACTCCACTTTCTGCTCTCCCTGAAGTTACTGTGCAAGTGTGGGTCAGCTCTGGGTCAGCTCTGGGTCAATCTTTGGACTCTGAAGGCCTTAATTTTTTTGTGTGCAGAGTTCATTCCTAGAACTAATTTGAGTTTTTTATTTCTTTTTTTTTTTTTTTTTTTTGAGACAGAATCTCACTATGTTGCCCTCAGTAGAATGCCATGGCATCACAGCTTACAGCAACCTTAAACTCTTGTGCTTAAGTGATTCTCTTGCCTCAGCTTCCCAAGTAGCTGGGAATATAGGCGCCGGCCACAACACCCGGCTAGTTTTTGTTGCAGTTGTCATTGTTGTTTAGCTGGCCCTGGCCGAGTTCAAACACACTTCCCTCAGTGTATGTGGCTGGCCCTGTAACCACTGGGCTACGGGCACTGAGCCCTAATTTAAGGTTTTGAGCTCTACGCAGGATGTCATGTGAGACCATGAGGCTCACCCACGGGAGTTTCTGTTTATGAGGGTGGGGATCCCAGGCATTGAATGGCTTCCCCGCAGGGCTTATAAGGAAGGGCCAGTGGTCACAGCTCACTCCTACAGCCCTGCACCCTGGAGCAGGTGACTAAACCATCCTTCCCTCTGGTTCTCAGGCAGCACCTGGGATTAGACACAGAAATCGACATCAGGTGTCCAGCTCAGGGCAGGTGCACAGCCTGGCCATACTTTCCAGCTCTTCTTTTCATAGACCACAGGAAGGGGAAGCTCTGAAGACTAAACATTCCTAGTGACATTTGCCTGTGACACTGTCCTGTATGCCCAGGACGAAAGCTGCCAGCACAGTCCATTTTCTAACAGGGTTGTAGGTGGGAGATGCTTGTACCCGTTTAGTAGCTAAGGACTAGCTAGTGGTGTTGGCTTTAAGAAAAAAAGAGAAGCAGTTGTGTCTTTTTTGTTTTGTTTTTTGGCTGGCTGTTTCCTGCTTCATAAATCTGGGGAGCGAGGCCAGGGAGTCATGAGCTCTTCCCCACGTCCCAAGCCTACCCATGTGTGTGTGTGTTCATGTGTATGTTAGGGGATCAGCCACAGCGCCCCTCTGGACCAGCTGCTGTGTCCATCTGCAGCTGGGGCAGGCTTGGTGATCTATGGGCAAAATGCCGTGCCCAGGGGCCTTTATCGCTGCTTCCCAGCAGCTGGTGTGAACAGGAGTGGAAAAATAAACTCTAGTTTGCCCTAACATCAGGAAAAAGGCTTCCACAGACCAGGAAACAAGCCCATGCCCCAACTCTTCCCTCTGGGTTGCCACTCTCTGGCCACAAGCTGAACCCACGTGGTGTCGTGCTCCGGCCTCTGAAAGACCTGCCTTTTCACCTGGGAGCAAACTGAATCCCCTGTGAGAGGCCAAGGTTAAGCTTGGCATTCACGTTCCCAACCTCTAAGGGAGTTAGGAGCTGAGAAAGAGTGGTCTTGAACTAAGGGGAAAACACCTTCATTTCCATTTACTCTGGATTTTAATCTCAGAAAGATTCTTTGAAGGACAGATTGTAAGCAGCTGTCACATGAGCTGCTGCTCCATGTCTGACTGGACTAGATGGTGTCAGGGGGCCTGGGAGGACTGGGAGTCTGTGCACCCCCCAAGGCCTGTATCAGGCCCAGCTGAACCATGGTGAAAATGAGCCTCCTGGAAAATGGGCTCAGGGAGGCAGCACGGAGAGCCTGGACGAGTGGAACTGAAGCCCGGGACACCCGTGCCGGCCTCTTTTCCTCTGTCGGTGTTTTTAGCAGATACTAACAAAGGCCACGTACTCTTCAGTCTGCCGTTTAGACAAATCCTAAACCCCGAAGGGGTTCCCAGCCTAGGGAGGGAACCAGACCTGTGCGTAATGGCCCTGCGGGTTTTAGGATAAATATTAGTGGGGTCACTGTGGGGCTCACAGGAGGAAGTCAGGCTGGCCACCGGGAGGGGACAGGACACAGTGGGGCATTTCCCAGTGAAGAGGCAGGAAGACCACGTTAGCCACTCAAGTAAACTATCTCCATGAAGCCTTTTCTGATGGAGCAAACAGTGATTTTTTTCCCTTTTCTAGATTCTAATATTTTAGGTCCTAAACCTTTTTTTTTTCACTATTTCTCAATGAATATTTAATTTCTGTCATGTGGACAAAGGACGTGACACATCTTGTGTCCCTACTTCATGAACCTCACGGGGCAGATGGAGACACAGGTTACTTCTTCACCTGGGAGAACAACTGGGCGGGAATCAACCTGAGTTCTTGCTGAGCTCTGGGGGCCGTTGGCCTCCATTTGGCCTGTATCTTAGGACCAGCCCCGCCATGCAGCAGAGTCTGTTGCCTGCAAAACACAGTTAAGGCTGGTGGCCATTCTGATGTGGTCAGTGTCCTGTCCAGGGAGCCAGGGAGGAGGTGAGCCAGTCCAAAGAGAACAGGGGAGCCACAGGATAGGTCTGCCTGGCTCCATGGAGCAGAGGATGGGAAATCTGGAAGAAGACAAAATAGATCACATCAGGGCAGCCGTGGGGCACAGCTTCTGCACCTCACTCCCATGGATATACGATCTAATTCTCTAAACTTAGCATTCTTCATCTTTAATCGGCATTTCTGAGCTACACTTAATAGTGCAGAGAGTGGTTACAAAGAGAACTAGAAGGGACCACCTGCCTGTACGTATACACATGCAGGTTACGTGCTCCTAATCTGAAAATCCAAAATCTGAAACATGAGCGCCAACCTGATTCTCACAGACAGTGTTCACAAGAGCTCTTCAAATGTTAGATTTCCACATTAGCATGAACCAGTATGTATTACAACCAGTATGGATTTTTGCCAATATTTTAAAATTCAAAAAAAAAAAAAAGAAGAAGAAGAAGAAAGGAAGAGGAATAAGGAGGAGGAGGAGGAAGGAAGAAGAAGCCAAATGTGAACAGTTCTGGTCTCCACAATTTTGGATAAGGAGCGCTCACTCTGTCTATGACAATGGAAGCCTGGATCAGGCCTCACGGAAAGAGGAGGGAGGGATTTTTTTTTTTTTAAACTGTAACCACAAGTGTGCCTGGTTAAAAAAATTAAGAAGTCATAAAAATCTTAGGACAAAACCTATAGACACTTGTCATACCTTTTCTAGGCTCCAGAATCATCTACTTAAAACTCTTTTAGTAATTTCTTCTGGTATAAAACTTCTGATTCCTGGGCCCAGCCCCATATGCCGGAGGTGGTGAGTTCAAACCCAGCCCTGGCCAAATACTGCCCCCCCCCCAAAAAAAACAAAAAACCCCCAAACTTCTGAATCCTAAAAATTATTATTTTTGAATGATTAAGTCATTTTCTATTGACTTTCATGGAAGATAAGATTGAGAGGTCAAAACACATGTTCTTTATATATACCTTCCATTCAAAGATTTATTTTCTTTCTGTGGCCCCAGCAATGATTCTTTTTGAAAAGAAGGTTAGAATTCTCCTCAATGTAGCCAAAACGCATAGGAAACAACTGATTCCCTCTCGTTCTTGTTTCTGAGACGTCCCGAGGCTTTCCATGCCTGCTCTCACGCCATCTGTGCCACAGGTGTCAGCAGAACTTTCCGTGACCAATGTCCTGGAAACCCATTTTGCATTGCACCCTTTGGACGTCCACGTTTCTAGATTTCAGGACATTCTAGTCTGCCTGGAGCTTCTTCCTTCAGATGCTGCAGCATCCTCTCCTGTGTCTTCTACAGAAACAGAACATGGGGGTGAGGCTAGCGAGGCACTGCAGGGCAAAAATAAAATGAAATTGTTTGAGTTTAGTATTTTGTTTCAGTTGCAAATAAAATTCTAAGTCAAAAATGATTCTGCTCTCAGGACGTTGACCCTGCAGGAGCTGCTGCCCGGCATGAAGTGCTCGTTTTTGTTTCATAACTTGGGTTCCCGCCTGAGTCCTGTGCCTTTGAAGACATTTGTTTCTTCTGTCAAAGGGTCGTTTACCTTTTATGCCTTGTACTCTGAAGTCTGGCCAGGGGGTGGCTTGCTGCAGATCAATTTTTTTTAACCTTTTTCATTTATTGAAGTAGTTCACTTTATTAGTTTTGTGTGACTGGAAAAATTACCACAAACTGAGTGGTCAAAATAAAAGAAATGAGTGCATATTGTGTGCCAGTGCGGGAGGCCAAGATTACTGTGCTGAATGATGCTGGTGGGGGGGGGAGCTGACGCAGGGGTTCTGGGGAGATCCTTCCTTGGCTTCTTCCAGCTTCAGACGGCTTCCTGCACCCTCTGGCTTGTGCCTGCATCATCCAGTCTCTGTTAAGGTGTAACCACGTTGTCTTCTCCTCCGTATATGCCAAACTTCTCTCTGTACCCCTCTTATAAATACGCCGGTGATGGCAGTTATTCCCCCCTAGATAATCCAGAATAATCTCATTTCAAAATTCTTTTTTTTGTTGTTGTTTTTTACTTTTTTTTTTTTTTATTGAATGTTAACTAGGTACACTGATACTCTTCTGGGGTACAGTGTGGGGTTTTCACATGCATTCTGAAATACTTCCATCAAACTGGTCAACATAGCCTTCATGTCATTTTCTCAGTTATTGCTTTAAAACGTTCACATTCTACTCCTAGAAAGATTCACCTGTACCC